>LPNX010801661.1:57226-70204 GCA_001517045.1 Pseudotsuga menziesii | reverse complement strand
TATTCTTCCTTACCATTCATTGAGCTCCTCTCTGTTTCGAGAATAATTTAATATTCTCTACTAAACAGGACCAACCACATGAAGGTGGAAGCTCTTATGGTCCCTCCCCCCCCTCATATCACTCTCAACTCCCCAAACCCAATGCCTATACTTGCAAATAAAAATTTATTTCACTATTTCACAATGCAAATAACAATGCATCTACAATGCAAATTATTTCACTCAATAGTTGAAAAATGCTTTCATCAAATCATTCTTTATAACATTCATTAAACGATTCAATCATTCAATAGCTGAAAAAACCATTCATTAACTCTTTCATTAAAACATTAATTTAGTCAATGGCAGAAAAAAATATCAGTAAACAATTCAGTAAAGCATTCATTCATAAAACAGAGGAAAAAAACATTAATTTTTTTTTATAAATAAGAATTACTCAAAATTTGTTTAGTCACTTCCTTTTTACTTTTCTTCTCTTTAAATATTTAGTTAGAGTCACATCTTCGGGAATCTGATCATCGGTATCCCTACTAGTTTGCTCGCAAGGTTGAACTTCAGGTGAGGGGCGATGAATTTCTGCAATAATGTCAAAATATTTCATTAATATATTTATATTTTGATAAATACGAGCAATTCATTAAAAAAACATTACGGATGTGTGTTTTTACCTACCACGTGCACATTAACATGTTCAACATTATCTCGTACTGGCCCAACCTGTTTCGTGTTATGATCTGCAGCTACATGCTCTGTAGTTGAATTGTGTAGAATTAGAATTAATGTTCATCATCTGCAATGGTCTATAAAAAATAGTAACACATTAATAAATTCATTACCAGGATGAGAAGCATGATCTTCGTTTGGTTGGTCATGTACTTCATCCTCGACATGAATGGGATTGTTACTTTCCTGCACAAAAAGGAATAAATAATTTACGTTGGTTTATTTATAAGGAACAAATTGCATGAGCATTAATAAATTATCATTAAACTATACAATTTTCACATACCTGGGCACCAGATGGATCAGCAGAAGACCATGCAGTATTCAAAGACAAGCTTCTCCGGTGTTCAACAATGGCGTCAAAGCCATGTTCGAAGCCAAGCTTCATGTAATCCACACTGGGCAATTCTTTGAACCAGTCGGCCTTCCTATTTGCATGATGTCATTAATTTTAAAGCCTTTTTTCAGAACAAAACAAAAACAATAATCTGTATGATATTTGGATGCGGATTCAGGTTTTGTGATACTTACATATTGGGCCACCAAGTTGGAGTAACCACTAGGCCCAAGCTTGTGTTGGCCAATTTTTTCAATTCTTGCCTTTGTGGCCTTAGATGTGTCCGAGAGCTTAATTAAGTTTTTAAATACATTAGTCTATGTACCAAAATTGATATAAAAACTAGTAATAATAAGGCTTACCACTACATTTTGGAATGAATTGCATACCTCCCTGTTCCACCTGGTGGTATCTTTCCTGATTTTCTCAGGCCTTTCTCTTTTCCATCTTCCACCAGGGATTTCGACTCCATATATGGAATCATTGGAGGGTGCTCGTACCTAGGTTTCTTTTTTAGGTGAACCCTATATTGGTCTCGGACAATCTTTAGATGTTTTCCAGCCTTCTGTAGTACCTTCAATGTATCAAAGGTATCTTTTCTGAACAGACTAACCAAGCGATTAGTCAGATCATCCTTTAAAGTTTTTCGCTGCTTGTTCCAAATTGTGCGGATGGTGGGCCCAAATATCTCCAAGGCCAAATAATTCATGTGTTTATACAATATATCATTTCCTGCAAAACATTATTGCCATGATTAGTCAACATTAGAAAATATTATCGGTATATTAGACACAAATTATAAAAAATAAATTGAACAATCTATAATGACCTGGAATCCTCTCTATCTTTATTGGAACCAGTTCTTCATTCACCAAAAATGTACACTTTATTGAACCAGTGCTAGTCACATGAGAATATCTAGGAAATGCTTCCACATCTCTATCTAGCCCTACATCCACCCCTTCTTCTGCAGCATCTGCTGTGGGTGGGGCAACATTGGCTACACCCTTCACTGCCCTCGCCGGTGTCGCAGAGCGTGTTGCCGATTGTTCAGTGGACAATATGGGAGCAGTATGTGGTGTATGTGGAGTGGTTTGGTCACTGGGACCAACATTGCCTTGACCACCACTGATAATCTCCATAGCACGCTGTAAGTTAAACCCATTGTATTATAAGTTCAACAACATATAAAATCAAATATTATAAAGTTTTTATAAATGAAGTTACATTTTTATTCGATAACTTACGTCCACTTGTTTACATTGTTGTAACAACAATTGAATCCTTTGTTCGAGCCCTTCTGTTAGTGGAACTGCCCATGTCAGACGAACTCGTTCCTCATTTTGTTTTTTCCTTGTCCTTTGTAGCACCCTCAACGGGTCTGCAAACTCTCTAATTTCACTATCTCTCATCAACCGAGAGCCTCATTCTGTAAAGAGTTTTGAGATGTCATTTGATAAAAAAAATCCCCTGTCTGCAATTGAAATATATAAAAAATTGCTTAGTCTTTGAAAATATAGTGTGCGCAAATAATTATATTAGGGATTACATCTAGGATTACCTGATGCCTAGCTGAGGGTGTGGTCTGATCAACAGATGGGGATTTAACTCGATCAGCCACTTGCAAAAAAAGTAGAGAACATTATCACAATGAACCCAATATGTATAAGCTAACAAATACAGAACAAAAACAAAAATAAACACTATGCTACATGTTTTATATGTGTACATTTTTGAAGTATTTAGAATGTGGAATTACATTTAGGTTAAATGGTTGCCTCGAGTCTCCAGTCGTATGATCAACAGCTGGGGAGTTTCCTCGGTCAATCTGCAAAAAAGGTAGACAACATTACCATCATGAACGCAACCATAAAAATGAAAGAATACATAAAAAAATAAACATAATGCGTCACGGTAGACATGTTTACGATTTTAAAGTATTTGAAATGGAGAATTACATTCATGTTTGGATGTTTCCATGATGCTGTAGTCGGCTGATTAATAGCCGGTTGGCTTCCCTGATCAACACTCTGCATGGAAAATCGATAATATTATATAAACGAACCTAATATACTAATGAAAATACATAACAAAGTATCTGTATGTCCATCCTAAAATTTAATATTACATTGGCAATATCAATGTATACCTACTGCCTTGACTCGGGTCGACAAACATCTACGGAGATGGAGGTGCCCCTGAGAGAACCCTGCATAAAAAACACACTAAAAGTTACATAAGGAAACATGAAAAGTAGATAATTTCAATTATATGCTAACAAAAATTCCTATAGACTGTAAAATAATTAATAAAAGGGTGGTTAAATTGTTTATTGTACCACAACCATACTAACATTGTTTGTATCTACACGATTCAAATTGTAATCAATAAGCAGTTCTTCGCCAGCAGCTATTGAATTTAATTGCACATACAAAGAGACGGTTTCCTTCACGCGACTAGAATATGCATTTGGGTTGCTTTAATGTAGACCCTGGTTGTGTACTGTTTATAAACCCCGCAATATTACCGATTGTTTTTGGCCTTCCGTCCATGTACATTGTTGCTCCTTTATTTTGAGCTTTGTCTTTCAGTTGTATATAATTTGTTGACAACCAATATCTACACATACTTCGTGTATATTGGACCAGGCGCATCCAATCACTGTAGTTGTAACAGGGTCCAACATACTCCATCAATTCTGTACATCTACTGTATCCAACTTTTATGCCGTCTATGTAAAACAAGCCCAATCCATGCAATGAGGATGGTGCAATTCTATATATCATCTCATTCACACAAAAACCAGTGTTTACTTTAGGAAGATCGCTAGGCACCCATTGTTTCACTAGGTGTTGGTACCTTAAGGGTACGTCGATGTCTCCCACTATCTCATCATCATAGGAACATGACCCCCCTCCTTGGAGAAATAAATTCATGCGTTTGTCGAATTTTCTTCCGATCTTCTGACATCTAGTTGATCTAGCCCGTGTAGAACTACTGGATGTCTCACTTTCCTCTAGCCTTCCCAAACTCCCTTTGCTAGAAGAAGACAGGTCTGACAAATACATGTTTGGTTCTACCTGCATCGTGGCCAAATTTTTTTTTGGCATAAGCATAGCAAAATACCAGCAAAAAAACGTGGAAAGACTTATAAGAAAAAAAACTTGGAAAGACTTGTAAGCCAATAACTTGTTAAAGAAAAAGCTTGTCAAGAATGAGTTTGGTTAATAGGTGTGGGCATTTGGTAGCCCTAAAAATTCTAATGTATGCCCCTCTTTTGGTTACATACAAGTCTCCATTCTAACTTATTGCTTGCATTTCCTTTTGCTAACATGAATTGGGTAGGCTTCATAAGCTTCAAATGTATGTTTGTGGCCATTGTACTTTATCCTTTCAACATTGTCAATCTTGAGATGATATGTTGTGCATATGCATCACATATAACACTACAATTTATGCCAATATATGTCTATACAAAACCTGGAGGTTCTCTTTTAATGGACTATCTCCTTTGAAAGAACATATCTCCTTTAAGTGGTTTTTAGTTTTCCCATGAATGATTTTGTGATGTTGTAGATGATTTTAGTTTTAGAGTGGACGTTTTAACCTCTGTGCTACTCTAAAGTGCATAAGCCCGCACTTCAGAGGCATATTTCTCAGTGGTGGTGAAGAGCGAACATTTCCAGATCTGGCTACTTGGCACGTTAAATACATTTATACCAGTCTGTAATATTTGCCGATTTATTCCTTTTAGCTTGTCTTGATGATGCTTGTTTTCCCATATTAATTTTCAACTCTAAGGAAATGCTAACTTATTTTCCCATACTAATTTTCAACTCTAAGACAACCCTAAGGAATACATTGATCAGCTTCACAGGAATACTGGACAAACATTCAAGGTAACACCTCTAATCTAGGAATCTTGACTACATCCACATCACTAACCTTCAACAGACTGAGAATTCAAGTCTAATACTGAAGTAGCTAATCCAAAGAAGCAATAAATAAGAGAGATCGGTAATATGAGGGGATCATCCACCTCAATCATCCAAAGGATGTCAATAGAAACAACACATAAAAGAATCAAGTGCTAAGGGCTAGAAAAGCTGGAAAGTGCCTTGATTAGTACATTCACCATCAGTGAATTCAGTAAACTGAAAATGGCCTGAGGCCAAGGTTAATGCTTCTTTGGATAAGATATTAGCCTTAGTATTGTGTTCTCTGAATATGTGAACTGCTTTTAGCTAGATGAAGTAAGGTTCCATATCATAGATACGTTGACACAAACCATCAAGTACAAGTAAAGTTAGTGATGATATTCTATTGAACCAATTAATGATGGCTGTGGAGTCACCATGAATGTGCAGAGTGGGAAGGACCATGGATTTAGCACAATAACGGAGAGTCCATAAAGCAAGTAGTTAAAATCTGGTGTTTGTATTCAGACCAACACCCAATTTGAAGCAAGAATAGTGGTCCTGGGTGATCAAAAGATGAACACCTATACCTCCAATTTGATTGGCTGAAGTCCCATCAAAGAAGATGTAGGTACAATTATTGAAATAGTTTATTTAATCAAACTTATTACCTTTCTTTTTTGCGTTGAGTTAGCCATTTTCAATTCACCAACTCTAAAATAGCTAATAAGTGTTGGCTAATAATGGTGACGACTCTTGGTATTATATTTCATTAGGTTGTAACATGGCAAACTTGTGAAACAAAATACCAAGAATCGTCACCGTTATCAAAATAGTTTATTAGGTAAAATTATCATCCAGTTTTTTTGATCCGATATCTGCTTCAATGAAATTCCCCAGCGTTTTCCCGATGTCACTAGGTGAGGTCGGGTTCCAGAATTCCCATGGTAGTCCTAGCAGGTGAACCCAGACTGGAGTTCCCGTTCGAGATTCCGTCCAATTGTTCGGCGACTTCTCTTGTGGGTGCTGCCTGTGACACTAAAGGTTCTGCAGCTGTGCTTGGAGGTTGGTTGGAGTGGAATAATGAGTATGGGCCTCCTCCTAAGGCCAAGTTTAATGGCCATGCTGTGAACACACCTAGCAGCTCTTCATCTGGCAGAGAAACCGAAACCCTACTCTCGATTCCAGCTGTCAAATTTTCCAGCGTGTTCTGCACTGTGTCTGGGGACGGTATACCGGTAATTTCCGATGAGGAGAGGATGTTGAGCTCTTGCTGCCACGGGTCAACAGATTTGTCTGCCATGTCTACCGGACCTACTCCCAAATTCACAAAAACCTCCAAATTGAACTGAACTGTCCAAAACGAAAATGAGTCACGACAATGTCCAGATACACTTGTCATTTTTTATTATATATTATTATATATTATATGTATTTTATTTTTATTATATGTTATTTTATATTATATAAATTGCCATAATAGTATTAGAATATTTTTATTAAGCATTAGTTTCGAACTAATGCAATGATTAGTTTTGAACTAATCATTGCTGCTACTGTTACTCACTTGCAGTTTTAAACTAATTTATGTTGTTGTTGCTACTCGCTGAAAATGTTGTTATTACTTGCTAAAACTAGTGTTGTTACTTGTTGATATTGTTGTTGTTACTTGTTGAAACTGTTGTTGTTACTCACCAAGAGTCTTGAAATGGTTTATTTTATTGTTGTTACATGTATGTAATTGTTATTGCTACGAGCGCTAGTAGTTTCTTGACTAAGTATTTGTCTAAGTAAATTATGGATCTCATTAGAGGGTCATACTTCCGCTACTTTCGCTAAGTTTCAGTTGATAAATTATGATGACTTTCTAAAGAAGAACACAAGGGATCAAATTTAAGTCATGGGATACCCAAAGCTTGGCTGCTAGAGAAATATGAAAAACTTTTATTTGCCATAAGGAATTCTTTTACATGTGAAGGAATATTTGACACAGTGTATCAATTTCACTTCAAATTGTTGTTACATTTCATTGGAAAAACATTTTTAGACATCCCTTTTGATTTGTATAGAAGTCTAGGAAAGATGGCACATAGGTGCTACAAAAATTCTGGAAACGCAGTTTTGCAACACTAAAGGCTAGAATTGATTAGGGGACATTGCATAAGTTACCAATTTTTCTCTAGCTCAGCTAATAGGTCAAAGATTGAATTTTATATGGATATATTTTTACCAAATCAGTATGAGAATCGTGTTTGTAAATATTTTTCTTTCAAAGTAGCTAAGGGGTTTAATTTAGGGTTGAGTTCTAAAAGTTAGTGGAATAGTTAATGTATGTTATTTTGTAACTATTCCTAACATACACAACTATGAAAGGAAACATCTCGATGGAATAATGATAAGTATTATAAAGAAATTACAATTAAATGTAAATAATCTTCCCAACTATTAAAGACACCATCCACATCTTTCTTTTGATAGATTTAATACAAACAATTTATTACTATGAATACAGTAATAAAAATCTCCTAACCAAATACTATACTTTTACTTTTATAATAAATTGCTATTGGATTCATTATTGTTTTTCATAACTTAAATTTAAAACCCATTACTCATTATAAGCCAGTCCAATGGCTCTATATCCTTAAGGAGTTTAATATGATCTCAAATAATTAATTCATAGTTGGAAAATAATCAGTTCACACTTGAAAACTAAGGACTTATTCCTAAATCATATCTTTTGTGAGATATAGTTCATGTGGACAAAGTTCTTGAACTCTGTCCTCATGGACAGTTTTTGTTTGACAATGATATTAACAAAACTTTGGGCACGCATCCTAGTTTGTCACCCCAATTCTTGAGGGTTTTGGCATTGAATTGTCGACCTTAGACCCTTCCCGTAATGGTTGTCTCTACTGTATTCTCCAACTTGTTAAGGTGTATAACTACCCCAACCAAGAAATTGTTTGCTTTTCCTTGGTTTTTTAAAAGTCGCTACTTATTTCAACTTCTTTGTTCCCAAACTTTTGTCCCCAAACTAGTGTGTTTTTCAAGGTCCTGGCTTTGAGAGGATTTGTTCCCTATGGTATATTTTTGATTGAACCAAGGTCGTTCCCTAGTTATGGTACTGCTCACTGCCTTAAGACATGCTCTTTATTGGCACCGCCAGAACGGGTACCCTGTGGTGGGGCGGGTGATTGGAACCCCCTTATTACTTTATTTATTACTTTCCTTTCCTGCCTTATGACTTTCCTGAGATGGAAACATGAAAGTCAACCCCTACCCCTTATTTCTCTTTCCTTCTAAAAGATTAAGGGCTTCTATTCCCTGTAGTATCTGACCTTACTGGTTGAATATGAGGATGAACTGGTCTGGTGAATTAATACCTCCTTGTGAAGTAATACCTCCTCATTGCGGAAGTTTTTATCCCCTTATTATTCCCATAAGATAGTCTGACCTTACTTACCTTAAGAGGGGTTTTACTAGTTGTAGTCAGGGGCCCCAATTTCCTAGTTCTATTTTAACCGTTCGATAGGTCTGGATAATTAGTCTCTTTGAAGTACTTCTTTGATCAAGCCTGTCTGTGAAAAACTAGAGAAATTGCATAATTACATCTATAGATGTGCTACAAAATGAATGATCATTATAATAGTGACTCACAGATAAGAGAGGGGGTGAGGGGCGAAGCCCTATTCTAATTTCATGACCCGAACAAAGAGTTTCTCATTTGTAAGGTAAGAAGGTTTGTAAATTGAATCCTTGAATAACCCACTAAATGAGGAAGGGTCTGTCTGCATTCAAGCTTGTCCCACAAAGGAGCAAACATCACAGCGCGCACAAAAAACCCTTGTCACAGGATGCCCAAAAACCATTGTCACAGCATGCCCCAAAAAAGGAGGTCATGATGCTTACCCGTTGAGCCATGAGCTCCAAATCCAAAACTGGAACTCCAAAACGTGAACCGTGTGCTCCAAATTTGTACCGTCAGCTCCAATTCTCAAGCGTGAGCTCCAATTATCAATGGTGAGATCCAATTCTCAACCCTGACCTCCAATTATCAACCATGAGGTCCAATTCTGAACCCTATGCTCTAGTGGACCTACTCCCAAATTCACAAAAACCTCCAAATTGAATTGAACTGTCCAAAACAAGTCGCGGCAATGTCCAAATACACTTGTCATTTGTTATTATATATTATTATATATTATATGTTTTTTTATTTTTATTATATATTATTTTATATTATATGTATTTTATTTTTATTATATGTTATTTTATATTATATAAATTGCCATAATAGTATTAGGATATTTTTATTATATCCTAACTTGAATAAAGAACCTTCACATTAATGAGGGAAGAACCATCTACATAACGACACATCCCTATCTTGGATAAATGAAAATATATCTTTGAAGGATGATTGAAAAGTTGAGCATGTGAGCATGGTGATGATGATAATGATGATGATGATGATGTTGATGATGATGATTATGATTATGATGTTCATGTCGATGATGACAATGATGACGATGTTGTTGATGATGACGATGATGTTGATGATGTTGTTGATGATGATGATGATGTTGATGACAACGATGACAATGATGATGATGATGATGATCCTGATGATGATGATAATGATTGTGATGACGATGATGATGACGATCTTGATGATGATGATGATGCTAATGAAGACGATGATTATGATTATGATGATGATCATGATTATGATGATGATCATGATTATGTTGATGATGATCATCTTGATGATGATGATGATGATTATCATCATCATGAGGATGATGATGATGATGATGACGATGATGATGAAGATAATGATGGTGGTGATGATGATGAAGATGATGATGGTGGTGATGATGATGATGATGATGATGATGGTGATGAAGTTGATGATGATGATGTTGATGATGATGGTGATGATTATGATGTTGATGAAGACGATGATGGTGATGAAGTTGATGATGATGATGTTGATGATGATGGTGATGATTATGATGTTGATGAAGACGATGATGGTGATGATGATGGTGATGATGACGATGATGGTGATGAAGTTGATGATGATGATGATGGTGATGATTATGATGTTGATGCTGACGATGAAAATGATGATGTTGACGATGACAATGATGATGATTATGATGCTGATGAAGACGATGACAATGATGATGATGATGACAATGATGATGTTGACGATGACAATGATGATGATGATGATGATGATGAGGATGATTATGATGCTGATGAATATGATGATTATGATGATGACAATGATCATGATTATGATCATGATCATGATCTCGATGATGATGATGATGATTATCATCATCATGAGGATGACGATGATGATTATGTTGATGATGAGTATCATCATCATGGGGAAGATGGTGATGATGATGATGATGATGATGAAGATGATGCGCCATCTGTATCATCCATGTCATCATATGTATCATCATATACATAGTCAACATTGTAAGGATTGGCAATATAATCATCGCCATCATCATCAGTTACGCTCATCATGTCATTTTTGGAATAATCTTCATCGGCATTGTCTGCTACATCATCTGATTCAAATATTCCTTGGACATCTTCTGTTGGATCATCATCGCCAGCTAACTCAAGTTGATCCTGCTCTTCGTCATCATATTCTTCTTCCAGAGAATCCTCTTCATTACCATCATCTAGGTTATACTTTACCGACCTTCCCCTTGGATCGTGTCTCACGACCAACCCGCTTTACCTGGAACCTCTGAGTAAAATACTTGTTCACATTGGCTTGGAAGAACATAGGGATCTATTCCTGGCTCAAGCAACCTTGTGTTTACCATGGTAAATCCATTATCATGTTCAATAATAGTTCTATCGGGATCACGTTGATTCAATCGTAACCTATACCATTTGACAATGAATAGAACTACCTTAAGGGATTTAAAGTCACACTGTATAATATCTTCCAAACACCCATAGTATCGATTTTCTGAGACTTCTGGATGTCTGTCAGTTCTAGATGAAACATTGGTAACCTCAAAGATAGCCGAAACCCCAGAATCTGATGTTTTCTTTGTTTCGTCCAGTTTTTTGATCTGATAAATACCTCCATTGCAGACCATAGCCTTATGGTGTTTTACCTACAATAAGCAATACACGAAAAAATTACACAACCAATCAGTCCTTATGCAACAATACATGGAAAAAAAGAACATGTACGTCAATAAGTACTTTGCAAAATAAAAGATTTAGAGGGATATTTGATTAATTATATACTTTCCATTTTATCTTTTACACCATGTGCCAAATCAATTTCCCTTTCTGTTAGATTGTTATCTCCATTGCGTTGTGCTTCTTTTACCAATGAAGCCACACCTTCCCATGATATTCCATGACCCGATTGTGTGCATCGTTCAATCCATACCTTCATCCAGTCAAGATTGTTTGAGATGTATAAATGAATTGCATCCCATTCTTGACCAACTGTTTAATGACAATAACCATTAAAATCAAAGAAATGTGTAAATCTCCTGAACAAGGACGTATATGCTCTTAATTGAAGCAATTATGACTAGAAAATAAAATTAGAATATGAAGGATATAATAAAAATACACTAGCTAATAATTACCTTTCAGTTGCTCCCCTTCAAATTTGTTATTGGAGTCCGGATCACAAATGCGACATAAATTGAGCTTTGACACTAAAATAGGAAGATATTCACTAACATACAACATGTTTTGGTATACCGTATATCCTTCCATCATAGAACCCTCCGGATGTGCTAGTTGTCTCACCAAACCCTTCATAAATTTCAAGTGCCTCTCAACCATCCACATGGACCTTGAGTGCACAGGTCCACACAACTCAATCTCCTCAACTTGGTGTATGAGGTAGTGTTCCTGTGCATTGAAAAATGCCAATGGTAGATGCTTCTGCATTTCACACATGAGATGAGGAATTTTTCTCCTCCAATACTTTATATCTTCTTTATGGATTTCTTTAGATGTCAACCATCTACAAGTGATGCAAACCAATAACGATATTTAACAAAAATAAACATTAAATTACAATATATGCTGAAATAGTCAACAAAAAAAACAAATATAAATTATTATACGGAGAATTAAAGAAACACTAAGCACATGCAAGTAATCGCTAGTTACCTCATGTATTTACCAAGATTATATATAACTTGTTTGACATTGTTCTCGAAGTTGTCCAGGAGAGAGAGAGGTAGAACATACTGTATCAATAACAAACCACGCCATTTATTATAAAAAGAGTATACAAACAAGAAAAAATTATATGGACATAACAATAATAATTACCTTGATGAAGACATGCCAATCATGTGTTTTGACCCCCGCAAAATCACCTTTTTTTAGTTATGATATTCTTCAAGTTTGCACAAAAACCAGTGGGAAATTTAATTTTCCTCATTACTTCTTTGACAACATTGCTTTGTTGCTCCGTAAACATCCATGGAATTGAGTTTATATTAACTTGTTCTCCGTTGGTATGAAATTGGATGACATTTTTCATTGCATGGTTGCTTTCTTGAATGTCTTTGCACACTTTCACAACTTTATCTTTCTCCCTCCTTAGCTCTAGTAGTTTCCATAACGTTTCAGTAACATTCTTTCCAATATGCATTGTATCAAACAAATGAGCAATTTGTAGGTGCTCATAGTAGGGCAACCTGCTGAATTGAATAGGATAACTTTTCATTCCTCGTGGAAGACCATTAATGCCTTCATTATCATGATGGACATCATGAATATTAGTTCATAATTAATAAATTACATCATAAATCAAATATGGCCCCTACAACAAACAACTCACAATAAAAATTAAAATACATAAAAATTCATATACGATGATCCATACGTACCATGATGACGATTTCTATTGTATTGCATCTTCCAAAGGTGAGGTGTCATTCTCCGTGGCTTTAATGGAGTCTCCTGCTTCCAATTGAAAAT
>LPNX010801661.1:0-57002 GCA_001517045.1 Pseudotsuga menziesii | reverse complement strand
TGCTCCCTCTTTATTGACAACCATGGAGGAATGTTATTGTTGATAACAAAAATAGGCCACACCATGTAAATGGATTTCATCTGTGCAAATGGATTAACATCATCTCCTGCCAAAGAAATCCTAATATTACGTGGTTCTTCTTTAAAGTGAGGCCACTTCCTCAATATCTCTAAAAGCAGTACCATCTGCAGGCATTCAGATAACATCATCTTGACTTATGTTCCTGGTATGGTAATCCATAAAATGCGCTATGTTTTTGCACCTGAACAATTTTTGCAAATGTGGAATGATGGGAATATAACGAAGAACCTTCTGAGGCACCTTTTTTGTTACTTTATCTGTACGATATCTACTTACATGACATTCTGGACATTTTGTTTCAAATTCATGCTGATTATAATATATAACATGGTCATCGGGGCATGCTTGAATTGCTTCATAATGCATTCCAATCTCTTTCATGATAAAAGATAAATCTCGATATGTGTGAGGTAAAATATTTGATGGTGGTAACAAAAATTCAGCTATCAAGCTACAAAAAAAAAATTGTTAATGTAATAAATAAATAATATTAACAAAACACGCTTCATCCATATGATGATCAATAATGAGTTAAAAATACAATTATTAGACGAATACAAATAAAATTTATCACGATCATACAATTATTAGATACCTTAGCATATGTGTGATTGCAATGTTTGAAAGACCATTCATAACCTTCAAGTTCATTATCAACAATATAGTAGAGAGAAGATTTGTTTTGGAGCCTTCATAAAGGGGTTCATATGCCTTATCGAGAAGAGGTTTATCGTGAGCATCATCAAAGTCATCCTCATTTTCATTATCAACATCATCGTCATTCATTCTAACGTTAAATGAATCATGGATCAATGTATGTGTACCATCATCTTCAATTAGATCACCGGCATGATCATTTTGTTCAATATGATCATTCACTTGTTCTCCATTAAACATACACGCTCCATGATCCTGATCTTGAACTTGTTCTGAAAGCACTTCCTCTGGATGACATGCTATAGGGTGTCTTTCCTTTAATATAAATACATGGAAACATCAATGGATTTACATTAATATATGAAAAAAAATACATACAATTACCAAAAAAAATGAATATAATAATGTTTATAATGCTAAACCTACAAATGGACGATTTCGTTCCCCCCCTCAGTGTGTCCATGTTCCCTGCAATGTTTTGTGGCTATTGAGATCAATATTCTTCTCCTCTTAAATCCCCTGCATTGAGTACATGGACAATAACATTTTCCATCACCCCTTCGTTTTGCTGCATCCCATAGTCTAGCAAGCAATTGTCGGTTGTCTTCATTTGGATCCGGAATATTTAATCTATTTGACATTTTGTCATAAAATTCGTTAATGAATATAGCCGGTTGTCTTAAAAAATCAAGTTCCACGCATCAACCACGCATCAAGGTTTTGTCAAACGGAGAGAAGTCGAAGAATAAAAAATTCCCGACAAACTATCTATTGATGAAATTTTTTTTCCCACGACCTCCCGTTGAAGAATAAAACTATTCCTAAAAACGTCTGTCGAGGAACAAATAGTTTTGGCAATCATCCGTCGCTTCTACAACAAACATGTCGAAATGTTTAAAACAATTTGTATTTATACTAGACATGCGTAGGATATTCGACGCCTTAAACATAGTTACCGTTGAAAGTATGGGACCATAAAATTTAATATCATGTAAACCTTAATTTTTTTTATAAAAACATCTATACTGACCATCGGATATCTGACACGTATGGGTCGGATAACCGAATTTTTTGGTTCATAGACATCGAAGATCCGACACAAAAATGTTGGATAACCGCCACTATAAGAGTCGGAATTTCGGCGCCTTTCCGACACGGAAGTGTCGGATAACCACCACTACAAGAGTCAGAATTCCGAGGACCAAGTGTTGGATAATCGACGGATCTATAAATATTTTGTTGTTGGCATTCTTTTGATTGATTGCTATCGGACACATCTGTGCGAAATGTCGGATGACGTCGGATTCTGTCGTCGAATTTCGGGTTCAAATCCTGTTGTGTGGTATAGTTTTAGTTATATTTCCCTAGACCTATTTGAATTAGTATTTAAACAATTTGAGTCACTTGTGGGGATTTAAATCACTCGCTACTCCTTCCAAATATCGTCTCCCTCCAGTTTCAACAAGGATTCAATTACTATGATTCAACATTCCAATGGAGATACCGTTGTTCCAACTCATGTGCTTAAGATCAACCATGGTTGGGCCATGATTATATACTTGGATTGGGACCCTATTTAACACTCATGATTTATTTTACCCAATATTTATTCATGTATCGATCATACCCTTTTTGGTTCTGACGCCAAATTATACGAAGACATTGATACGATCATGGGGATGCCCACCTCATTTATATTTGAGATTATATGCATCTTACCTCTCTAAGTGGTTTCTCTGTGGGTATGGGCCTATGTTATCCCTTGGGATGAGAGTCCTTTTTCAGTGTAGCTTTGGTCTCCTATTCCTACTACCTTTTAGTTCCCTATCAAAAGTGAGAAATAATTATGATGTATTTTTACCATACGATGAGCTCCTAACCTCATACATTAAGGGGCAATTTGTTAATAGACAAAATTTTGTTAAACAAACTTGAAACAAATTTCATCACCATTATACATCATTAACGACAATATTATCACTATTTCCATCTCATTTAGCTCATATTACTTGCACAATATGACCCAAAAGCTAAAATAAAAGTTAAATTTGGACCATGTCAAGCCTAGGTCACTCATTTTCCCTCAATAACGGTGACCAGACCAATATGGTTGCTCCTTTGGCCCATAAAGAGAAACCAACCACTCATATTCCCTCAAATATATTGGACCAATAAAAAAAGAAACAAATTTAGTAGTTATCCATTATTGTGTAATTCCCAAAGGAATTAGTGGTTGAAAAGTGGACAAACACAATTGACAAGGACAAAACTAGCTATTGATTTGGTCTTCCAAACCCTAACCTCTCTACAAAGTCATCAATAGAATGGAGAGAAACCACATTGGATCCATATCTCATTTTTTACAATTATATTTTTTTATAAATGCATTCCTCATGGTCACCATTTCACATCCATCTCCACATCATTTTCAAATAATTGTTATACTGCCAATGTTTTCCAGAAACCACAAAAGAGGCCATTCCTATTTTTTTACTTTACCATCATGGGATCTTACACTAGTAGCTTTGATAGATATTGGGATATAAAGGATACATATGAACCATCCTTTAGATAAGTTGCAGAGGCTCTCTACCTACCACACTAGATCCCAAGGTACAATTGTAAAATTGTATTCTTTGTGTACTAACAATAAAATCTCATTCTTTACATGTCGTGTCTATTTTATTGTTGGTTTTAGAATAGATATTTCATGCATGTTTGAGAGTGAATTTGTTTAGTTTAGATTTATTTCATTTCCATTATGATCTCCTACCAAGAATCACACAACACCTTGGTAGGTGTTTTCACGCATGTGTGAGAAATCATACGCAACATCAACAACATGTAGACTTCGCCAAACTGGTCACTTAACTCATAGAAATTAAAAATAAATTCATATCAACACCACAATCCTATGAATATTTTAGGTGTCCACGAATGAAAAATGATCCTATGCCCAACTAGAAAGTGTGTCTTATGCCAAAGGAGCATGCCCATACATGTGGAGAAAAATTGTTAGCTTAAAAAAATAAAAATAAATTTGATATGTAAAGACAAAGCATTGGATCTAATTTGCACCAACTACATACAACTTGAATCAATCCAAAACTTGCTAGATAAATCATAGGAACAAGGTCTATATCATATATTCATACACATTGTTTTCCCAAACACACTATTACACTTTGGTATTGTTTTAATGTGTGCAAGTTCATGTTACATCAAGATTCTCTTATATTTTCATGTGGTCTTCTCTTATAGGTATTTTTTTTTAAAACTGGCATATAAATGATTTCCGTTTGAAAAACATCATGTGCATCAACCTTGTTTGATCCCATTATGGATGTAGGACCTCCTATGTTCGAGTAAGCGACCCATATTAACCACCATTGCATTCTCCATTTCCTAATAGTAGAGCCTCCCTCACATGGGTACCGTCCATTAGTACCCCCATTGTCTTTGGGTACCCATGTTGTTTAGTACCCATAGGATTTGGAGTCCACATAGTCTATGATCCCGAATTCAGTTGCATATGATTATTCATTTTCACTCCTTCATCTTTTCCCAGAATTTGCCACTCATGGAATTTTGATGTTCCATTTTACATTTCATAATCCTACTGCTTCATTCATACTGTAAAAGTTAAATTATTTTTCCACCATTCATATTATTTCAAGGAATTACCATTAGAGTATACCCCTAGTCTCTTCCATGCGCTATCACATGTTTCATTAATTCACTTAGTTGCACACTGGACACTTATATCCTTGCAATCCCATCTTATCTTAGGTACCCTTGTCCATGTGAAAACATTAAAACAGAGCTATTCAACACTACTATAGAATGCATATGATATCTTATGGCAGCATCCCTAGACACATTTATTCATATCATTCAATGATGTGTCACCCATGGAGCCTTACCGAGATTAACCTCTCTCAGATTCAAACTTGTTTCCTTCATTTCCACTCCATTAGTATCCCCACTGCAATTATGTCCCTTGGTTTTCCCTCAACATGTCCCACCCCTGATATTGTCATGAGTTTCACACATGCTTCTAGGTCAACCATGTTTTCATGCTTTGAATTAAGGAAGTTTGAGTCTCTCACTCCGTGACCCTCTATCCACATTTGGTATCTTACCCCTAGTTATTTCTTCCTTATATAGTTACATACCTCGTGATGTTCAATAAATAAATGAGTCATTACTTCGTTGTCAGTGGTCTCCCTTTGTTGAAATCAACACTTGTATTCCAGAGTACCTTGTCCCCATAACCATCACTAATGGGTTCCTTTGTACCAATTGAGGGGATACCTCATTACCCCTTGGAGTGGTTGGTTCCTTTGTTCTTGACTACATATCACTATTGCACTGTTGTGAATAGTATAGTATGGTGTTTTCCTTATCTAGTTTCGTTAAAGATTCCAAACATCCTTGTATCCATCTAGTTCTTGAGTCTATTCTATAATACCCTCATACCTTTTTTATATGATGTCCAAGATGCAATGGCGATAGTGGTCTAGTTTCAGTTATAGTTCCCTAGACCTATTTGAATTAGTATTTAAATAGTTTGAGTAAATTGTGGGGATTTACATCACTCTTTGCTCCTTCCAAATATTGTATCCCTCCAGTTTCAATAAGGATTCAATTATTGAATGGGGATTCCGTTGTTCCTACTCACGTACTTAAGATCAACCATGGTTGGGCCATGATTATATACTTGGATTGGGACTCTTTTTGACCCTCATTA
This sequence comes from Pseudotsuga menziesii, assembly GCA_001517045.1. NCBI lineage: Eukaryota > Viridiplantae > Streptophyta > Pinopsida > Pinales > Pinaceae > Pseudotsuga > Pseudotsuga menziesii. The sequence goes on along the minus strand of LPNX010801661.1, from coordinate 51,514 downwards.
TGTATTTTACCCAATATTTATTTATGTATCGATCATACCCTTCTTGGTTCTGATCCCAAATTATATTGAGACATTGATACGAGCACGGGGATGCCCACCTCATTTATATTTGAGATTATATGCATCTTACCTCTCTAAGTGGCTTGTTTGTGGGTATGTTCCTATGTTGTCCCTTGGGAGGGGAGTACTTTTTCAATGTAGATTTGGTCTCTTATCCATACTACCTTTTAGTTCCCTATCTGAAAGAGAGAAATAATTATGATGTATTTCGACCATACGATGAGCTCCCAACCTCATACATTAAGGGTTTGTTAATAGCCAAAAATTGTTGAACTAACTTGGACCGAGTTTCATCACCATTATACATCATTACCAACAATATTATCACTATTTCCATCTCATATTACTTGCACAATATGACCCAAACACTAAAAGAAAAGTTTAAATAGGACCATGTCAAGCCTTGGTCGCTCATTTTCCCTCAATAAGGGTGACCCAACCAATATGGTTGCTCCTTTGGCCCATAAAAGAGAAACGTGTCACTCATATTCCCTCAAATATAGTGGCCCAATCGAAAAAGATACAAATTTAGTTTTTATCCATTATCATGTAATTTCCAAATGAATTAGTGGTTGAAAAGTGGACAAACACAATTGACAAGGACAAAACTAGCTATTGATTTGGTCTTGCAAATCCCAACCTCTCTACGAATTCATCAATGGAATGGAGAGAAACCTCATTGGATCCATATCTCATTTTTTACCACTATTTTTCCTATAAATTCAGCCCTCATGGTCACCATTTCACATCCATCTCCACATCATTTTCAAAGCATTGTTATACTGCAATTTTTTTTCTAGAAACCACAAAAGAGGCCATTCCTTTTTTTTTGAATTTTCACCATCATGGGATCTTACACTAGTACCTTGGATAGAGATTGGGATACAAAGGATACAGATGAACCCTCCCTTAGATCAGCTGCAGAGGATCTCTACCTACCACATCGGATCTCAAGGTGCAATTGTAAAATTGTATTGTGTGTGTAGTAACAATAAAATCTCATTCTTTACATGTTGTGTCTATTTTATGGTTGGTTTTAGAATAGATCTTGCATGCATGTTTGAGAGTGAAATTTTTTAGTTTAGATTTATTTCATTTCAATTATTATCTCCTACCATGAATCACACAACACCTCGGTAGGTTTTTTTCACACGTGTGTGAGAAATCATACACAACATCAACAACGTGTAGACTTCACCAAATTGGCCACTTAGCTCATAGAAATTAAAAATAATTTCATATGAATACCACAATCCTATGAAATTTTTTAGGTGTCCACGAATGAACAATGATCCTATGCCCAACTAGAAAGCGTGTCTTATACCAAATACCAACGGAGCATGCCCATGCATGTGGAGAAAAAATTTTAGCTTAAAAAAGTAAAAAAAAATTGAGATGTAAAGACAAAGCACTGGATCTAATTTGAGCCAACTACACACAACTTGAAGCAATCTAAAAGTTTCTAGATAAATAATAGGAACAAGGTCTATATCATATATTCATACAAAAGGTGAACATCTCGGAAGGGTACCCTTGAACATACAAGTCATTCTTGAAATTTATTTACGTCTTTGAATGTTTGACCTCAATTTTCACCAAGGTTGTGAGGAGCACAATCAACCTGCCTATATTATGTTGGGCCATGAAGAAGTAGAATCCACCAGAATCACATTTCACCTCATATTTACCTCCTCATGCACTGGTGAAGATAAAAGAGAAGGAAAACGCCCACACTTTTTCTAGAGGAAGACATTGAATTAAAAAAAAATGACAACCAATGGATAGATGTTAATATACAGCCAAAGGGCCAAATTTGCAAAGAGTATAACTAAAGGATATCACATGCCATGAACAAATCTTTCACATATATCAAAGTAAGAAACAACTTGTAGCGAGTTGCCCAACACAAATTAATATGCCCTGCATCAACTACATGCATAGTTGATATGGAACTACATGCATATTTGGAAAGGAATAACCATAGGTATTTTATTTTTATTTTTTATAAGGTTCAACATGGCCATGTACTGAAGTCATCGTATCATACTGAATTCATCATATCATTATATTTAAATTGATTCCTCCATATGGAAGCTAAAGTATTTAATCCGATGTTGTGGTTGTTACAAAGCATGTATGTTTCTTATATATATATATAGTTCATATCTCTAGACGATAAAGGAATCGCTACATTCACAATAATAATTCTTAGGGGGTCCACTCAAAGCGGCCTCACCCCATATATATATATATATATATTAAAAGTGGTTTACCATGAAAGCCCAATTTTACACCATGGCTACGTCCACTCGAGAAAATATCTTATAATTGCTAGGCAAGTATACATGAACGTGGGCATCATTAATCACGATAAACAGCTCACCAACCTAATATTTCATTACATTCAAGGGCTCCCAAGGATCAAATGCCCCTGGAGAGATTCAAACCCGAGTGGGGAGTGCAATAACCAAATCTCCCAACCACCCAAGCTACGCCCAATGGACACACACATATATAGTTCATATCTATAGAATATAAAGGAATCGCTACATCCACAATAGTAATTCTTAGGGGGTCCACTCAAAGCGGCCTCACCCTGTCGACTTTAGGTTTGGGAGCCTAACCCCAAAGGAACTAGAGAATTAAACCTCCGACCTCAACTACTTCAATATTGGATCAGAAGCACCAACCAATTAAGATGCCCCTCGTGTTAGGATTAATTAATCCTCCCTCTACCCACATAGTCTATTTGTTCATTTTTCCTAGCTTAGGAGGTATTTTTCACTTTACTAGAGTAAGGGGGGACATTCCCAAGAGTCATATACACTTTTGAGTTTGGGTGCCAACAAGAATTTTGGTGCCATTGGTTCCAACGGGAGTTTTGGTGCTATTGGTTCCAGTGGTGCCAATCCCTACATTTTAGGAACCCTCTTTGAGTGCCACCAACAGTCACCTTCAATTGTTTGTGGTAGGTAGTCAGTCATGATCAGTTATGCTATGATTACACCAATTAGTTCACTTCTAGTCACCCTAGTGCCAATTTGCATGATTTAAGGGAGTGTGGCGCCTTTTGTCCACCTACCTCATCAATTAACTGATTGTGAACTGAATTAGTTATTCAGAGTTAAACTAGTGAGCTCCAACTGTGATTATTTCCACATTGAGTTAGTTAATCGGTTAGTTTGATTTAGTGAATTCGAATCTTTTCCACAGTATTCGAATTCTCCTTATTGTATGACTATTGTATTACTAACATGTTAATGAAGATTGATGTAATGATAATCTCTCCAATACTTGTTCAATTTTTGTGAAATTTTTGTCATGAATCTGTTGTTCAGTTTACATTGATTTGCCAATTCCACTGCATCCTTATTTTTCGATAGCTCTCATTCTGGCTTGTAGATATATGGCTCATCAAATTTAACACCTTGGGGATTATATATATATATATATATATATATTCAAAAGGTGCTTGAAACATTCTTTTGTAAAATATGCTTGAGACCTTTGCAAAAGGAGATTGAATATTTTCAAAGGAAGGTGAAACTAGGAAAACACAATTAGAAATTACATGGGTTTCATCAGGGATATTACAATTTCAATACATGCACATTTACATGTAGAAAATTCAACGGTTGGAAAGAAAAATGAGGTATTCATGTTTGTTTTTAATTGTTCAATATTGTACAACATAAGTAGAAAAAGTTGTCATACAAGAAGGAATCAAACATTGTTGAAGTATTTTCCAGTGATTTTTTGCAGGTACATTCATAGTTTCTTGAATAATTGTTGATTAGTATACAAGTGAAATGGAGAATTCAGCTGCTCTATCACCCATGATCCTTACACCCTTTAATTACATTGATTGGAGGGTAGATATGCAGATAGCCTTGCGCAATAACTGCTTGTATAGGATGAAAATGGGAAGAGAAGTCGAACCCCAACAGTATATTGAGAAATCCAAGTTTATGAATAATTTAGATGAAGCCTTCGACTTAATACAGATCCACATATCCAGGGAGCTGTTTTTCCACCTCGAGGGACTCAAAACTCTGAAGGAAGTATGGAACTAGATGGAATCCTTGTTTGGAAAACAAGATGAGCTAAGATGCCATATTTTGGAGAATGGGCTAATTGCACTCCAACTCAGTAGCTTTGAGACAATTCCACATTTATTCTCGAAATACAAAGCCCTAGTCTTGCAGTGCAATCAATGTGGGATTGAGAGGAAGGATGAGCATCTTGTACTCTCAATTATGAGCAAGCTTGGCTCAAAGTTTTCATTCTTTGTATCTACTTTCCACTATGTAAGGCTATCCATCCCAAATCGGAAAATTCCATCTCTAGATGAATTTTTAGAATCATTAATCCAGGAACACGACAAATTGATTAAGATGGGAGTGCTCCAAGCCTCCAAGAATAAGGACCTCTTAGTTGGAGACTCTGGGAATGCACAAGAAAAGGGAAGAAAAGAGGGAAATAGAACAATAATTCCGATTTGAAGCTCAAGGAGAAGCAAAATCCTTCTGATGGAGCCTCTGGTTCCAAGAAAAACAAAAAACAAAAAGTATTAAAAAGCTAAATCCTCTTACTGCATGAGAGGATTTCCTCGAGAAAGTCGATGCATGAAGAATACCATTGACCAATAATTCTAAAGTTTGAAACTAGACAAAAGAACATGAGAGGTGCAATGCTTTGAAAGCAGGCCTTACTCAGTCAAAGGCCTATTTGATTGATTCAGGAGCTTCCAACCATATGGTTACCTCCAAAGAATCCTTCACCACTATGGATCTCTCTAGAGGATCGAGCATACATATGGGGAAATATTCACAAATACCATATGTTATGAAAGGATCCATTAATATTGAGCATGGAGAATTCCAAAATGTGCTCTATGTTCCCTCCCTTGCAACAAACATGTTATTTGTCTATCAGATGACATATACAGGATCTCCCAAGAGAGTTACATTTGATTTCAACTCAGTAGATATCTCAGATATCTCAATTGGGAATATTATAGTGAAGGGTATTACAAAAAATGCCTTTAAGGCATATGAATTATCACACTTTCTGCCATACTCAGATCCAATGTCAACCGAAGCAAAAGAAGGCATAAACTCTCTTTCATTTTCATTTGAAGATGATGGTATTTTGTCTAATGTTTCAGATTTAGAAGATGAGGAACAATATCAACATGATCTTGATATTGAGATTGAACCTCAAGAGGATCTAGATCTAGATTTAGCATCTATTCCAAATCAGAGGCCTAAATGGTCCCAAAAGCTCATTAAAACAACTAGGAATGTTGTTGGGGATCCAGATGACATAATAAGAATGAGGTCCTAGTATCAGAATGAGCATGTTGCAATCTACCCTACTGATCCACTTTTCCTAGAGAGGTGTTTCATGATGATGGAATCAAATCCTCAATCATTCAAAGGGACTTTCCATGATCCAATAAGGAGGGAAACTATGGATGATGAATTTGATTCGCTACAGGACAAGCAAACGTGGGAGCTTGTCACCTTGCTTCCTGTGAGGAATTTAGTCCAGTGGAAATGGGTCTACAATACCAATCTAGCATATGATGGAACCACAACAAAGTACAAGGCTCAGTTGTTGGAAAAAGGATACTCACAAGCCCATGGGATTGACTACAATGAGACATTCGCTCCAGTAGCAAGAATGGACTCCATTAGACCAATATTGGAATTTTTAGCTTCAAAGAGGTGGGAGTTACATCACATGGATGTGAATAGTGCCTTCCTTAGTGGTAATCTAAAATAGAGATGATATTTGATGGTAAGCACCGATCCACAATTTAACTCACTGAAGAACAAATTGGATAATGTCACTCTTCCTCCAGAAAGAAGAGACAAAGGAAACATTCCTTCTTTGATCTATCACCATATTGGAAGAATATGGAAAAGTTCACATGCATAGTCCCAGGAAGCTATTGCACACAAGAACCAAGATTCTGCATTACTACTCCATAGAGTTGCAGATTGCAACAATTTTTTCACAAGGTTTTGCTTAAGAATAATTTTTTTCTCTTAAGTATGGAAGATTGTTTCCTAATTTCCTTCTTATTTTGAGGGGGGGGGGGTGTTCCCATGAGGTTTTCCCCAATTCCTTGTTTATTAAGCATTATTTTTATTTTCATTTAAATTGTATGGGTGACTTTTGGCCTAGTTTCCAGGGACCAAAGTTGTACAAATTTAGGATTAAGGGAGGGTGTTAGGATTAATTAATCCTCCCTTTACCCACATAGTCTATTCGTTCATTTTTCCTAGCATAGGATGTATTTTTCACTTTACTAGAGTAAGGGGGGACATGCGCAAGATCCATCTACATTTTTAAATTTTGGTGCCAACAGGAGTTTTGGTGCCATTGGTGTCGATCCCTACATTTTAGGAACCCTCTCTAAGTGCCACCAACAATCACCTGTATTTGTTTGTGGTAGGTAGTCAGTCATGATCAATTATGCTTTGGTAAGTAACAATTAGTTCACTGCCATCCACCCTAGCGTCAATTTTGATGATTTAAGGGAGTGTGTCGTTTTTTTCCACCTACCTCATTAGTTAACTGATTATGTACTAAATTAGTTATCCAGAGTTAAACTAGTGAGCTCTAGATATGATTATTTCCACATTAAGTTAGCTAATCAGTTAGTTTGAGTCGGTGAATTCAAATCGTATCCACAGTATTCAAATTCTCGTTATTGTATGACTATTGTATTAATTACATGTTAATGAAGATTGATGTAATGATAATCTTTCCAATACTTGTCTGATTTATGTGAAATTTCTGTCATGAATCCATTGTTTTGTTTACATTGATTTGTCAATTCCACTGCATCCTTCTTTTTAGATAGCTCTCNATATATATATATATATATATATATATATATATATATATATTCAAAAGGTGCTTGAAACATTCTTTTGTAAAAGATGCTTGAGACCTTTGCAAAAGGATACTGAATATTTTCGAAGGAAGATGAAAATAACAAAACACAATTAGAAATTACGTGGGATTCATCAAGGAGATCACAATTTCAATCCATGCACATTTATATGTAGAAAATTCAATGGTTGGAAAGAAAAATGAGGTATGCATGTTTGTTTTTTAATTGTTGAAGATTGTAAAACATAAGTAGAAAAAGTTTCCATATAAGAAGGAATAAAAAATTGTTTAAGGTCATATGAGTTGTGTTTGTATGTGGAATGAAAGTTGCATGGTTTATTCTAAACTATAAAACAAGTTTTTGCATGGTATAACTTGTATTTCTTTACTAAAAAAAATTGTCATACCTTTTGTCCAAAAGCTTTATGAAAGTTTTGTGAAAAGTATTGATCCAAAGGTTTTGAATACTTTTATGAAGACCATATTTTTTATGAAGGAAATTCGAGGTTTGGTTTCCAAAATTTGTAAAAAGGTTTGCTAAATCTATCATTTGCCTTTGAATAATTTGCTCCTATGAGAAAATTGTACCAAAACTTAATAAAAATAATTTCCATTTTTTGTAGTGACTTAGTATTTGAACCGACCTTAAATAAGAATAACGGGGTCATAGGTCCTTGTGTGTGATGGTGATTGTGTTGTGTATGGTGCATATTTTTTTGATACTTGATGATGGGTTCATGTATCTAATTTTGACACATAAAACAAAATTTCAATTTTTCATTTAAACACCACATACACTAATTAATGAGGGTTAAAAATATTGATCATTCATGTAACAACGAGGATTAAAAATGCTTGTCCCTATACACTTGTTCAATCATTGCTGAAAATTCGAGAGTCATAATCGTTAATGGTCCATATAGAATTTTCTTGAGTTCATGTATTTCTTTGAATCAAGGCTAAGTCATTGAATTGTATTATCAGAAAGAGACTTACATGAAATTTGAATAAGGAGGTCATTTTCGTGAAACTGTAATCACACTTTGGTGTGCATTATTTGTAGTACTCGACACCCTAAAATTGGAAATAAGTGCAAGCAATCACGACATGAGAGCAAGCAAGCATGGCGAGTAAAAAAACAAACAATGGTTAAAGGAGGAAAGTGGTTGAAAAATGCAAATAAAGTATTAAACAACTACATGATTCCTTCAGAGAATTGGAGAATATGGTTGTTAATCTTCAAAACCAAATTGAAATGAAGGATCAAGTGATTGAATTTCTTTAACTATAGTTAATTGAAAATGAAATTATTGATGCAACTTGTGACACAATTGACCTAAATCAAATGGTTGGTACAACTTGTGACACAAATGATCTAATGGAAAAGGTTGATGCTACTTGTGATATAAGTGATCTAGTACAATTGGTTGATACAAATACTATGATTGATATTCTCTTAAATAGTCACGAGAAGGAATCAATCATAAACAATGAATTGATAATCACAAGTTTTGAAGATGAATAACAAGAAGCACATAGTGATAATAGGAACAATGAATTTGATTTTCAAGAAAACAATTATGAAGAGAATCAAGATGTAAAAAATGATCTATCTAAAATGATTTTCAAACCATGGAAATATTTACGATTCAATAAAAATTGACATGGATTAGGATATTGATGGTATTTTTAATTGCCTTCTAATTACTTATAAAACAACTAAGAAGTTGTACATTAATTGTCAACCCGAGGTTTGTCGAGAACTTTCAAGTTACCATGCACTGTATGTGCAAACCACAATATCATTTTGCATTGGTTTATCTACTTGAAGTTGTAGTTCAATAACCTTACTTACAAACAATGGTATGAACAATTGCATAGTCCTGGAAAGGAACTAGGCAACTAAACAACCACTCAATCAAAGTTGCAAGGAAAGTAAATCACATGACAGGAAAGTGAATTCACACCATGTGTAAGTATTAGGAGTATGGATCAATTGTCCTCTGAAGCAACCCCATTGATGTGCAACAAAATTAATTACATAATTGAAATCCAAAATCACTCTTGCAGATATTAAAATTCAAACCATGCTAGAAAGTAAATGCTAAAACTAATTCACACCTTGCACGAAAAGTAAATTATAAACTAAATCATACTGTGCGGGAAAAATAAATTCTAAGACTACGTTCACACTATGCAAGAAAGTAAATTCTAAATCTAAGTTCACACCAAACTTGACATAAAGGTACATTGCAGAAATAACATCTAAAATCTATCCTTGCCAAATAAAAGTTACTATTTATGATCCAAGGTAGTAAATAAGATTATTGCATTAAGCACATTCATTTTGAAAACAAACTTTTTAAATCACTGATCTATGGATCAAATTGCAAAAATAAAATTCACACATAATAAGAAATGAAAACTAAGCAATGAAGTAAAACTACATCAACATAAAATAAATAAAATCATATTACAAAAATTATAAAGCTAATATATTTATTGAATCAAGATGAAATTATAACTTTATTCCATCATTATTTGGACAAATTCTCTAAGAGTCCTCCCATAGAATGGAGAAGGAGCTCTTATTTATACATGAGTTATCCATAACAAATAATAAATGAGGATCCAAGATATCCTCAACAAATTCCTAAACATATAGATCTCAAAAACTAATTCAAAACTAAATCCAATATCTTTGTTAACTACATGTTATTTAAAATACCTTGAAGTCAAATTAGAATTTAGGGAGAGAGGCTATAACAAAATAGTCAAAACTCGTACCAAATGTTTCGTAACAATTTTTGACTCCTCGGGTACATCATATATTTGATAGAGGCCTTCAAATCTTTGTGCATAAGTGAAATATGCATTCATATCCACCTCCATTTTCCACCTTTAATTTTGAAATAATTTAATGTCATGATTTTAGACATGCAAGAATAATAGAAATAATGGCTCTATAAAAATCCATTAATCCTAATGAATATATTTATCCAAAGTTGGTGGTTTAAGGTAAATTTTGAATTATTGACTTTATGTAGCTTCTGTAGGAGGTTGTGTAGTTGGTAGAGTTTATGCAACTTCATGTAGAGTTTCTGCAGTGGTATGTATGGGTTCCATAGTTGTTTGTATAGTTTCCGTAGCTTTCTGTAGAGTTTTCGTAGCCGCCTGTATAGGTTTTGTAGCTGCTATATAACTTCTTCAAGGATTTTGTAGCTTCTACCCAATATATGATTCAATATTCAAAGAAAATACATTGTATACTAATTCCCCTAATGTTAGTAAAAAATCAAATGAAATACTAAGACATGTAATGGAAAAATACCTTGAGCTTAAAAACAAACACATGAGGATTATAAGGGATTAGTGCATTATTATGGAGAAGAAAAAGAGATTATAGATAAGGTGAAATGATGATAAAAATATGTTAAATCCAAGTCCCTTCAGATATGAAAAAAACAACAAATTTCATATTCCTAATTACACCAAACTAGTTTAGTTTGTGAGCGTGGCCCTTTCTTGATGAAAAATTGAAGGCTCTAGAAGTTTATGAAGAAGTCATTGAAACAATTGTTGTTAAACACATTGATAAGTGCCATTATTTTCATAGAGTTGGCCATTTGGAGACATAATGTTTTGATCTCCACCCTTGTCTTCACTGTGGCAAGACAAATCATCTCCCAAACAAATGTTGAAAGCAAGAGAAGGTTAAGAAATGAGCACTTCACTATGGATGGATAAGCTCTTAGTGTTTGAATTAACAAGTCAAGAAGTTGCATAAGTCTTACTGTATAAATTAAACATGAGAAAAGACACATTTGAATGGTGAAATTACCAAAGAAAACAAGCTTCAATCAATTATTAAATATGAGTATTTTGGGCATGAATCTGTCCCATTCTAAATTGGTACTCCCTTGTACCTAAAGTAGGGGAAGGACACAAATGAAAAGTTAAAGGTACTCTCTTGCACATGAAGGAGGGGAGTACAATGAAGAAACAAGATCAAGTGAAAATGTTAGTGGTGACCTCAACAAACTATCTACATCAAATCAACTATTTCAAAGAGATATCGATGACCCTATTTGTTCATTAATAACATAATAGTGATCCTAGAGATTCACCAAATCAAACAAAGACACCAAATTATTCTAGAAAAAATAGGGGATTGTGCAGGAAAGTACAAGTTAAACGTCTCCATGCGATTTAGAAGTTATTAGCTCAGCTAAGGCAAGTGGAAACTATTCACTTCAAAATTTCATCTCTCATTCAGTGTTCAAAATCTAGATTGGTGTTTTTTCAATTCAAAAGTTTTATATTGAAGATGATACTAGTCCTTGTTAATTTACTGCTACAATTATTTAGACTTGTGATTGAGGGGGTTAACATTGAACTATAAGGCCCTACATAATCACAAATGTCTACATCACCTCTCAAATGAGTTGTTATTCTTATCCACTAATGAGTTGCTAGTAATATATAGATATATAGGTGAATATGATCCTTGTTCTATATTATACCATCATTGGTATGAAGATTAATCAAGGAGAATGGATTAATACTTTTCCACTAGTTTTTTTCTTGTGCTTTCTTGTTTTTATTTTTTAATAGGTTTCACTTCCATACTTTTTTGTTTTGTGGCCTCAATGATATGATTAAGATACCGTTTACAAATTTTTTGCACATTGTGATAGACCTACATAGTTGTTATCCATTTTATTGCTTTGGGGATATTTCTCCTTAAAATTTTCTAATTATTCCTTCATCATCCATACATTCTACCCTTTTCTCATAGCATTCTGCCTCATCCCTTTGGATTTCCAACTAGTCCTATCTAGATTATCTCGCCACAGGTTCTCAAATGATAGCTCATGGAAACATAATTTTCCACTCCGTCCTCTTAAATCAACCACACATATGTTAATTTCATGGTTGATCAACTTCTTAGAACCATTTTCCATTTTCACCTTCCACAAGACTTGTATCTTCTATGTTTTGAGATTACAATCGACTACCATTACAAGGGATGAAAATCTATTTGTACTTCCACTATTAATCAATAAGGTATAACATTGACTGAGCTAATACCTTTAGCTTGTATGATGGGAGTTTGATACTCTACCTATTACTTTCCACTACTACATATATATCTCCTCCATCCTCCTAGATCCACCACACTTTTATTAATTTTCTTGGTTGACCCACTTCTTAGCACCATTTTCCATCTCCACATTCCATAAGTCTTGGATATTCTCTGTGCTAAGATTTCAAATGACTACCACTGCAAGGGATATTAAATGTGTACTTCTGTTGATAATCAAGAAAATATAGGGTTAACTAAAGATAATATATCTATCTTATATTATTAGAGTTTGATATTGTACCTATAATTTTCCACTATATAATATATATTTCTTCTTACTGCACCCCTTAAGTTCCTTCTGGCTCTAAGTGGTTCACCGTTCCTTTGTTCTGATTCCTTTTTTTGTTATTTTTGTGCCTTGCATCCAAACCGTCCGCACTCAAAACATTTGATTCCATGGTGAACATGTTCCACATTCACTTGTTAATTTTATTCTTTTTTGGGATTTGGGGGCTATGCCAGGTTAAAACTCCACTAATTGTACTTTTGTCTCCTAGTCTTCTAGTGATTGTTCCTATGGTTTGGTCAACCACTCAATTCCTTTATTGACTGGGTCTCTGCTTCACATAAATTAGTCCTGTGTATCACCTTGTTAAGGTATTTTACATCAATTTTTTGAAATAATCATGTATATGAAATGATATCCAATTCCTCCAATGAATCTCCTAGCTTGAGAGTCTTCAATAGCCCATGAGATTATTAATTGTCTAACTCCACGAACTTGCTGTAGTTTTACTCCTTTGTTGTGATACCTAGATTTAGTGATTAATGCTCTTTTTCCTTCATACAAAATAATACATATCACCCAAGTAATTGTATTCAAAGTGAGTCTTAATTTGTTCAATTATGGATGATCTTCATATACTTTCTCCTTATTTTTGAGATGGTCCCAAGAAAGGTTCACATCATTTGTTCATTGGTAATTGGTAAACTTGGTATTTTTAAGAAGTTGAAGTCATAAGAATCATGTGCCTTTATACATGAAATAACTAATCCTTCACCTCATACCCCCCTCTTGAAAACCACACTAAAGGAAAGAGCCTTCTACTACCTTAACTCGTAACCCAATTTGCGACACTTAAGTGACTACTTTTGACTAGGATTCTTATCTACTAATTGTGTCTTTCCCCAACTTTTTGACTTGGAAACTATGAATTCCAACATTCCCTTAATCTCTTGGAGGTGGTAGGATTTCTCATCTACTTGGATCTTTAATTTTTGAATTTATCAGTCCAACTCTTCATGGTTCTGACAATCACTAAGGGGAACATGACCCCTATAGTCCCCCTGATCTCATTTTCAGACCATGAACTGGAAGTGTCCATGCTCAGTGTTCTCATGGTAACCATAGGAGGAGCCCATCAATTGTTAGCAATGTATCCATGTCTTGGGTTCATGTGCATGGTCAAAATCAAGGTCACTATTCCTAATTTTGTGATTAGGTAGGGATGCATAATCATCTCTCAATAAATGCATAGAGTAGTAGTCTCATAGTTACTAACTTTGACCCTAGGGATAATCCCAAGGAAATATATGTTTTTATAACTTCTCGATCTCAGTTCCACCCTATCTAATGTATGTATATATTGCAACCGACCTAGTCCTAAGGAGGTGATTAGTAGCTCAACGAATTACAAATGAATGATAGGTATGAAATTTGAGAAAGTCTTTACTTAAAACCTCTCCTTATTTCTTCAACTAGTATCCTAGTCTTCTTATATCTATGATTCCCTTGAACTCCCTGTTGGGTCACCCAAATGTCACATATTCATCTTATTTTCTTGTCACTATTCCTCACATTCATCTCTATTCATCACTCCATTCACCATTCCTTATACCATTTTCATGAATAAATATGGGTTTAAGTTATTATTTCCAATTCATTTATTTAAAGTATTTGAAGAGAATTTATGATTAAATATTAGAAAATTTTAACATATTTTCATATATATCTCAAAGTTGTGTGAGATTTGTAATGTGTAGGAACATTTGAACATTTTCAACAAAAGGATTATTCAAAATCTTCTCAAATATTTCCTCCACCTTTTCAAGATTTGAAGGAGATAATTATTCAAGTTTATTCCAAGGAGAAGATTATGGAAATATGTATCGAATATCTTATCCAATATTTGTGAGGATTTGAAGGGATAATATTTTGTAATTATGGGAAATTGGTTGAAAGAAAAGTGGGTCTACATTTATGTGTTGTTTATTCTCTTTTCAAAGCAACTCATGTATAGATAAGAGTGTTCTCTCTTCATTTGAAAGGGAGGAGGAAGCTAATAGAAAGTGAGTAGTTACTAGAAGAGTCTTTAGTCCTAAGTTAATGTAGATTCTTGTAGTCATGGAGTGGATTTTGATTGCACCGAGAGGCGCTTTACAGCTCAGTATGGGGGAGATCTTGTAACGTGATGTAAGGTTTGTAACATGTCGGCAAAAAATAATAGTGATAGTGAATATTATGGGAGAAATCTTGTAACTTGATGTAAAGTTAGTAACATTGAATATCTCCTCAGTCCCACCTCCCGTACAACCATAACCCTGCAATCTCCTCCTCCCACCGCTTCCATAACCTGATCCATCCTCACGGTTCCTCTACACGCTCAGCCCCACCTTTGTGCCAGCCTCATGCACCCATCTCCACCTGCTGCCTGCTGCGGCTGCCCTCTTCTGCGCCTGCTCCATCTAGCACCAGCCTCATGCACCCATCTCCACGTGCTCCGTGCTGCGACTGCTCTCTTCTGCCATCAAACGGTCATGCAGCTAGCAGGCAAAGATCTAGGATCCATTTTCCATGGATGAAACGACATGATCATATGATCAAGTTTGGGGGATCCACATCTAATATGCCATCATTTTTCGATCTACAGCAACTTTATGCATCTTCGACAGAGGAGTGCCTAGATCTTAGCTGAGTAGTTGCAACCGATTCAATATTACTGGTAAGTCCAAGGTTCTTTCAATTCCAAACGACAAGTAGGTCATCCCGTTCAAATGCATGGAATACAATATTTCTGATCATTTTTTATGAGATTAAAAGTTCCCGTGCTTTCTTTAACTATGTTCATGTATTTTCGCATAACTCTGTGCATGTATTTGATGATGTAGCATTATGCCCATGAACACCCAATTATTTGATGATGCAGGCATTATGCCCAACAACTTGACGATCTCTTTAAAACGCCATAAAAACCTCATACCTTAATTGTTGATATCTTTAAAACGCGATAAAAACCTCATACCTGATCACGAATGACGATTATGTGAGAATGGATCTCTCACTTACTTTGTTCTCATATTTTAAACTTTTCTTAATTTATAATATTTTCTTTTTTAATTTTTAATTTTTTCAATTATTATTTGCAATATAACTTATTATATTAGTTTATAGAATATTGTTTGAATGGAAGCTTTTATCCATTTAGAAAGAGTTGTGGGAGAATGAAAGTAATAGGGCTCATCAGATAAAGCTAGCAAGCATCTTTCTTAAAGCAATAGCTTGAAACGTTTTTTAATGGCCTTATTCAGCGTTGTACCGTCACTTTTGTAGGCCTGATATTTCTTCCATCGCGTCCTACTGGCATGTGGTTTAACGAAGTTTTGTAGACAAATATATTGGGTTAGCAGGTGTCATGCAAGAAATCAACATGAAGGCTAGCAATTGGAGCCAACCATCCCAGCCAGTTAGTTATACTTTAGGATTTATAAAATTTTAATAATTTGTAAAATATTGTTTGTATGGAAAAAAAAAAATATTAGTTATATTTTAAGATTTATAAATTTTTAATAATTTAGAATTTAATAATTTGTAAAATATTATTTACATTGAAAGAAATTGAGTTTGGAGATGTTAGTTATACTTTAGGATTTATAAATTTTTAATAATTTAGAATCTAATAATTTGTAAAATATTGTTTGTATGGAAATAAATTGAGTTTGTAGATGAAATTATTGAAAGAACCTTGGAATTGAAATTATCTACTTGGGGAGATTTGTCTGATACTAATGATGATCCTATAAATGTGAAGCAAGTTGTTGATTCAGAGGGTAGTGGTCGCTGAAAGAAGGCCATGGTTGAAGAAATTAATTCCTAATCTTCGGAGGTGCAAACCTCCTTGAGTGCAATACTTGAGAAGAGGTTTGCATTGATCCCTCTCGACGCTTGATAGAGCCTAGGATTTGGATCTAGGCTGGTTATTATATAATGGAGATGGTGATGTAATGTAAAATTCTTGATTTTTGCATTATTGATTTGGATTGATTTCTTATGAATTGTTAGTATGAGATCACATGTGTTTGGTGTAGATGAATTTTCCCTTGTTTAATTTCACGCTTTCTTTACCAGGTTTAATTTATGCAATTTCATGCTTTCCTAGTTAATTTTATTTTTACACAACTTCATGCTTTCCTAGATTATATTTTTTTCATGCACTTTCCTCTTTCGTAATTTAAGATTAAATTCTAGTTGTGTGTTTCATTACTAAGTAGTAGACTAGTTTCCTTTTACGCAATTTCACGCTTTCCTAGATTTAAATTCCATTTCAGTCGCATGTGTTTTCTTTTCGAATATTAGATTAGGTTAGTGTTACTCCGATCTTGCATATATTTTTCCTGTACCTCATAAGTTTACGCTCTCCTCGGGTTGACAGTTTAAATTGTTAGATATGTTATTAATCATTTAATAATTTTCACCAACACTCTCAATATACCCAAAATACATGAAACTTACATTATAAATTTTTTTGTTTGACACGAATAAACTCCATATAATAATAATAATAATAATGATAAATTAACATAAAATTTTTGACATAAATAAACTCATAATAATAATAAATTAACATAAAATTATTGGCAGAAATAAACTAATAATAATAATAATAAAGTAACATGAAAATATATTTGAAACAATGCCATAAAATAAAATAAATACTTGCATTAAGAGTAAATTAAACATTTAATTAAAAATTATTAAATAATAAACATCATGCTATTGGAAACAAGATTGACAAGAAAAATTGAATATAGCTTAAACATGTGAAACACACATTTATTCATTTTGCTGATTTGTGACTTGTGCATATTTCTTATCGAAGGTTATCAATCCAAGATCAAAGTGAGTACATGATAAATCTATCGTTTAATTTTGCAATAAGTGTGCAAACAAAGCCTTCATAATACATCATAATATTCATACACCACAAATTAGAAGGTTATAAGTACTTATCTTGATCTATGCAACTAGCAACAACATGACAATTTTGGTACTAGCCGTAGATCTCTACTTGGTGTATGTTTTCCCATTGAAAGATCACCCTTGAGTCGAGGTTCTAGAATATCACACTAAAAGGTATCTTCTAGGATGGATACTAATGGATGATGCACTTCCTTTCTTGGAATCCCCCCCTCTCCCAAAAACAAGTAGAGGCCGGTCTTGAGATCCCCTCTCCCTGAGCACCACTTTCGACCTACCATGTCAATTCTCAACTCTAATCTCTACTAGAGAATTTGAAAATAGAGAGAAATTGGGCCTAGACACCCGTCCAGGATTGCCCCCCTATCCCTCAAGTTCTAGCACAACTAGGATGATATTTACACACAGAATTGTCCCCCTCTCTTATTGGATAATATAAAAAAAAAACACTTTCAACCTCCCAGGTCAAATATCAGCTCAAATCTCCACTAAAGAATTCAAAACTAGAGATAAAATTGGCTTAGATACCCATCCAGTATGTCCCCCCTCTCCCTCAATATCTAGCGCAACCAAGAGGATATTTCCACATATAATAGCTCCCCCCTCCTGTTGGATAATCTCACAAAACAACACTTCTGACCTCCCAAGTCAAATATCAACTCAAATATCTAATAGAGCATTCAAAATTAAAGAGCATCTATACCTGTCCAAGATTGCCCCCCTCTGCCTCAGGCTCTAGTGCAACCAGGATGATATTTACACACAAAATTGTCCCGCTCCCATATTGGATAATCTCAATGGAAACAACATTTCCAACCTCCTAGGTCAAAGCAAAAAATTGAATCTCCGCTTGGGAATTCGAAATAAAGGAGAAACAACTCTCCTAACACCATAAGTAGAATCCCTCCTAGGAATTCACATCACATGGATAATACTACCACAAAACCCCTCTATATACCTATTAGGACAACCAAACACATGAATAATTGACGCTCAAGATCAATAGAATGGTTCACCAAATCCTCCTAGATCTACAAGAAAAATTCACTACAAAATTGTGCAAGTATGAAGGCTAAATCTCCCTTTGGCATATACTACCCATTTAGATCATTTTTCTTCTCTTCTCCTAGACTTGCAAAAACAATGAATGACCCACCTCCTGAGTAATTCGAATTGGATCCAAGAGTCTGACTCTAGACCACTGAGGTAGGACTCTTGAATCACTATGGCTTCCTAACAAACACTCATTGACACATTCAAGTCTTCACTTAGCCACTTTAATTCACTGAGACTGACTCTAAAACACTAGAAGAGACATTTCCAGGGAATGGCTAATTCGAATTCATCAAAATTAGCTCCAAACCACCTTAACTAACTCTTAATTTCCCACAAGTTACTCCTCCTGCATAAGGATTACTCAAATTCACCCATAATTTACTCCCATGCACTGAAGACAACTCAAATTCACAATTATTGACTCAAATTCACCCAATATCACTCTCATCGACCAAAGACAAATCAAATTCATATTATTAACTAAAGATTACCGACTTTAACCCAAAAAAATACATTAATTAAATGAAGCCAAACTCCAATGATCCAACTAACTCTAACCGAATTTCTTTTATACTAGTTTCAATAATGTAACTAGAGACTTGTAGTGGAGATTTCTCCCTAGTTATGTGCAAAAGCACCAACCTTAGATCGATGTGATCGTAAGGAAGAGTTCAATGGAAAATAAAACAACAAGCTAAACTAATAACGGAAAGCAAATATTTTTATCATTTTTCTAACATATATCGGCTAAACTGAACTAATGCAAATAAATAACAACACATTTGTTTTCCTATAGAATGGGTCACCGTAATCATCCTAGGAAGTAGTTCTACAGCTCCACGGGTTGGTTCTCCATATGTCTCCACGAACACTTGTCAGACAGGGAATGGATCCAAGATGGGTATGGAGTATGTCTCAACATACACCGTGGGAATGGTATGGAAACGGGAATGGCGGAAGGGGAGTATGTGAATACCTAAGAGCAAAAGTGTCACAGCATACCCACAAATGAAAATGAGAAAAAAAGGTGTCCATTAGAGGAAATTTCAACTCAAAACGGGCCTTTTAACCATAATTCAAATTCCATGTCATCATGTGTTAGCCAATGAAATTGATTTAAATTTGAAATACCGTATAGGTCTTAAAAAAAATTAATATAAATTTGGGGATAGGTATCATAAAAAAACTACTTTTTTGTTCGTATTTTCGACATATATCCCTGTGTTTTTATTCAAATTTCGATAGGGAGAGCTCCCTGGATGAGAAATTAAATTCTGCATCCAATGAGTACCCACTCGGCATACTTTTTACGGACCCCGCTACCCTAAAAACAAGAAATACCTAAAAAAACGTGACGATGATGTCATCATCACGTTTTTTCAAGTATTTCTTGTTTTGGGGGTAGTGGGGTCCGTAAAAAAAGCATGATGATGATGTCATCATCACATTTTTTCAGGTATAATTTCTTATTTTTAGGGTAGAGAGGTCCATCAAAAGTATGCCGAGTGGGTACTTGTTGGATGCAAAATTTAATTTTTCATCCAATGAGCTCTCCCGATTGAAATTTGAGTAAAATCACAGGGATATATGTTGAAAATACAAACAAAAAAGTAGTTTTTTTCTTTTCTTCCTCTAAAATTAATAAATATTATTTTATTATTTTTCTTAGGAGGCCCATTTTGAGTTGAAATTTCCTCTAATTTTGGGAGATCCCTTCAAAATGTATTTATAGTATGGTCCTAGGGTTTTTTGACCCAAGGTGGTGACTCACGATATTTTTTTGTGGTTTTTAACCATTTCTCCTTTTAGGGTTATTGAACCCTTTTTAGGGGGTTTGGCCCTTTTTGGGAGAGAGTGAGGACAAACCATAGTAAAATAATGATGGTTTGGACCAGTTTTGGTGGAAATACAATTTTGAAGGTCAAAAGTAAGGGAAATATGGTAAAAATATTATGTATGTATATGGTTTAGACCATGTAGAGTTAGGTGAACGATTTTTAGTGTTAACAAGATTGACTCAAATTAACTGACTTTAACTCATTTAAACTCAAACTAACTCAAATTAATTGATTATAACTCAGTTAAACACAAACTAACTCAAATTAACTGATTGTACTCCAGTTCACTGGTGTAACTAGATATTAACTCAAACTTAATTGACAATAACTCAATTAAACTCAATTTAAGTGAAACTAACTAGAATTAACTCAATATTAATTGAAATCAACTAACAATAACTCAAATTAGGTGTATGTCTGGCCATAATTATCCAAATAGGCGCATAAGTCATGAGTGAAGTGAGAGTGGGCCCCATTAACAACCATATGAGGAATATTGTCACCAATTAGAGTGCAAATATTGCATGCATCTACATGCATGACATTAATTATGGCTTTTAGGACCCCTGTGGTCCAAACTTAATAAAATTAGGTGGACTAGAGTATTATTACGGGGGGCTGCAACTCCTAACCCCAAGCCCTTCTCATATAAAATTCCAAGACCCCCCAACAACGTTATTCTCAGGTTGTGCCATTAATAATAATAATAAACATCACCGGGCATGCCATATAACTTAAAATCTTAGCCATGAAGATTTGGGAAACTAAGGAAGTTGTAAATGAGTGTGATAAAGAAAAAAATGAGCACATTTGGAAAGGTGGTCGACTATCACCATGATGACTAATTTGTTAATTTATTTCACATTTGTAGGCATTGATAGTGGTTGCAATGTCCTCCATGTCTTCACCATCTCACCCTTGTTTCTTTGACATGTCTCATAAGATACTACAAAATCATAGATGTATTCCTGTTAGAATGTTGGAAAATACTAAGAGGGGGGTGAATTAGTATTGATAACTTTTAACAATAAAAATAACTTTTAACTTATTTATTAACACACATGATCAACAAGATACACAGAACAATTTTTTTATCATGGAATACTAATTGGGAAAACCACCAACACTTTCTATTACTGCAAAATTATATTTACAAAATAGTTTCTGCTTGCTACTACATACAAGGATGCTTCTACACCCTATTTACCATCTATTACTAGAAGGACGCTATGACCCCCTAGTTATCAGCTGCTGCTGAAAGGATGCTATGAAACCCTATTTACTAGCTACCACTGGAGGGAGGATACGACCCCCTTGTAGGCCTGTAGCCTGCCCTAACACCACCCTCACACCCTAATATGTTTTTATTAAATTTCCATATCTTCTTATGTCTTCAATTTTGTCCCTAATTACTTATCACTTTCCTTGGTCTCTGCTCATACTACTACATGGATATGGACCACAAAAACATATTTCCTAAACTCGAAATCCTGCATATAAATACCTTTAACATCACACATCTATATTTACAAATGGATCTCTTCATTCTGGGTTGCGCCCTTTCAATATGGAGTCATTCGTGTTTATCACACGCATTGTGCCTCTTCATCAAATGTGTTTCCTTACTTCTCAGTTTAATTGATCTTCTTCTGTTTTGAATAATACAGTCACGCCCCTTTTTAATAATCATAACTTTGTTTATGATTAACAGACTTTGCTACATAATTAATATTCTTCATCTAACAATCACGTATCTTCATTGTGATTCTTTAGAAAAATCCTTCCGCGATTAGTTTCTGCAACTATCTTTCTGCAAAACAAATCCTTCCACAATTCCTTTTCTGCAACTATCTTTCCACAAAAGAAACCCTTCCACAATTGCAGGTTGCGGGTATTCATTTCAAATTTTTCAAAACAGGCTTCCACAACTTCCTTCCGCAATTAACCTTCTGCAACAATATTTCCGTAATTAACTTTCTGAAATTACGGATTGCGGGTATGCATTTCAACTTTTCGAAATAGGCTTCCGTAATTGAATTTACACATTCAGGTTGTGGATTGCAGATTGCGGGTGTTGTGGATTATGGATTGCGAATTGCGGATCTA
The DNA here is from genome assembly GCA_001517045.1 of Pseudotsuga menziesii. NCBI lineage: Eukaryota > Viridiplantae > Streptophyta > Pinopsida > Pinales > Pinaceae > Pseudotsuga > Pseudotsuga menziesii. The sequence continues at coordinate 29,208 of LPNX010801661.1, read as the reverse complement.
ATTTTCATAATTTCCAAAAAATGACTTTCGAAATAGTATTCCTGCAGCTTTAACAAGCTTGCACCTTTGTATTGTGGAAACTATTCTAGACCATTGATATTTCTCTCTTATGATCTGGGCTGTCCAAATCTCCACTTCATAGAAATTTTAGCGGTATAATGCATCCAACTTCGCTTAGACAACTGTGTTATTTTGTCTCAGTCTTTTTGGACTATTTCATCAATGTTTCCTTATGATCGTAGGTTGACAACAATGCCAATTTAATCAACAACGCCTTCATGCCTTCCCAAAAGAAGGATAGCTTAGCTCATTCATAGGTTTTCCAAAGGGAAAAATGATCAATTGTAGATGATGAATGGAACCCTCTAAGTCCCATTGCATTAAAGAATTTTTTTACCAAAATAATGAACCCTTTACACTTTAAGGAATCTTCTTTCCATGTTTAAATGTTAGGAGGTTTGGGTCTTCATGAATCCTTAGTATACGTTGAACCATTGTGTCGCTCATTATCCATTCTTAACATACTTCCTCCACCCATTATGGAACAAGTAAGGATAAGGTAGAGGACCCTTCCTCCTTGTATTGTCTTGATAAATAATCAACCATCACATTTTATTTACCTTTCTTATATACAATCTCATAATCATACCCAAACATTTTAGTGACCCACTTATGTTGCTTTGTTGATGATAATGTTTGTTCAATAAAATACTTCAGGCTATGATGATTGGTATTGATCTGAAAGTGCATCTTGATCAAACATGGACTCTAAGTCTCAACTAATGAAGGATGGCCATCATCTCTTTTTCATATGTGGATTTAGCTAAATTACAGCCACACCATTGCTTACTAGTGAATGAAAAGGGATGCCCTTCTTGAATCAAGAATAAACCTATCACTACACTTGGGGCATCCCATTACAAGACAAAGTATTAGAGAAATATGGCACCATTAGAGCTAGAGCAGTGCAAATGGAATCCTTTAAGGTTGATAAGGCATGTTCTGTAGTCTTGCTCTATAGAAAGGCATTCTTTTTCGACAAGAGTTTTAATGGAGTAGCAATTTTTTCGTAATATTTTACAAACTTCCTATAGTATCTAGTAAGTCCTAAAAACCCACTGAAACTCTTCAAGGTCTTGGGGTGGGTCCAATATTGCATAGTTGAAAAATCCTTGGGATCTACTCGCACCCCATATTAACTAACATTGTGACCCAAGTATTCAAATTTTGAATCCCTAAAGTGTGTTTGGAATGTTTAAGTAACAATTGATGGTCCCATGGGAGTTGCGAGGATTTATCAACATTATCTATATGGGACTCCAATATTTTGTTATAGATTAACATATCATCAAAGAAGAAGAAAACAAAATTGTGTAGGAAGGGTAAAAAAATCTTGTTCATGAGGATCTGAAAGGTGGATGGAGTATTGGAAACTTCAATGGGAATCACTAAAAAATCATAACAACCTTCATGTGTGTAAAAAGTTGAGTTTGGGATTATTTCCTCTTTTATCCATATTTGGTGGTATCTCAAATGAAGGCATAGTGTAGTGAAGAACTAGCTCCATGAATCTCATGAGGAATTTGTCTTGATGGTCAACTTATTGGGAGCCTAAAAATCTAGACATATGCACCAATTTCCTTCTTTATTTCATACCATGCCTACAAGTGAAGAGTAAGGGTTGATACTAGGATGCAAGACTCCAACCTCTGATAGTTCCTGGATGATATTTTATATTTCATTATTTTGTGCAAAAGGATTCTTATAAGGACACACCCTAGGTGCTAGAATGCCTAGAGTTAAGAGGATTCCATAGTCAGGTTAACCATGTGAAGGTGGTTAATCATGGGTTAGTCATGGTATTTTAAAAACACTTGTAGGGAATGGAACTAGGTTATTATTCCTAATTGTGGCTTCTTCATTAACTTATGCATATGACGAGAACCAATAATCTCAAGAGAATTAAACATAATCCCTTTGAGGGTGTGTTTCTACCCTTCCTCAGTGAATCTCACATATAAGTCCTTGAAATCAATGGTGACTGATCCTAGATTGCATAACCATTCTACACCATGAACTACATTAGAACCACCCATTTCAATCAAAAAAATATAACAATTGAGATGGTATTCACCTATTTTAAGTTTCATGTTTTCACGTTGACCTCCACATTTCATCATACTTTCATTGGCTATCATTATTAGAAAATCGAGTATGGAATGGAAACAAAAATGGGTTTCTATAGATGAAATTATGGGTGCTACCATTATCAACCCAAAAAATAACCTAGTGATTCATAATGTAACCAATCAACTCCAAAGTTGGGGTGCAAAAAATTCAAATAAAGCATGGAGAGAAATTTGGGCTTCCTCACATGGAGCTTGTAAGGTTAGTTCTTCTTGAGGATGCGGTTTTTTTTCTTCACGTTATATGTCGATAGTGCCTTATATTGGAATCCCCTCTAAGTTTTCTTCAGGGTATATATTGATTTGAAATGATTTACGTTATTTCCATTTGCTCACTCTAAAATATCTCTCATCACAATTATAACATAATTTGAGGCATTGATGTTTTGACATCTCTTCTAGGGAAATGTTTGGATTCACAAGGAAGTGTTGGGAGTTGTTGGAAAAGGAGGATGAGGGTGAGAAGAGAATGGGGATATTTTGGTTTGTGCATTTATCACAATTTAAACTTCTTTATCTCTCACATGCCTCCAACCAAGAGTTGGGAAATACATCATGACTTGTTCTCTAATTTCCTCCTTAAGACCACTAATAAAACATTATTTATAATATGAATCATATAAGCCCTCTATGCGGTATGTCAATTGATCAAATGCCATAATAAATTCAATAATTATGTTCATTTGGAATCATTTTTTCAATTTCCCCAAATAGTGTTTTGTCACGTTCAAACGAGCATAAACAACCTTCACAAATTGGCTCCAAGCAATGTATTCTCCATAACCTCTCTTATACCATTGCCAACATTCTGAATCCAAATATATTACCCCCACTTTGAGTTTCATTATGTCATCAATAATTCCATAGAGAGAGAAGCGGTGTTCCATTTGTGTAACCCAATTGGATGGATTAGAACCATCAAACTTGTTCATGTCTACTTTTGGAAAGCATTGCCATGAGTTGTGATCATGAAAGGGTGTGTGATGGATGACTATGGTTTTCCTTAAAGAATGTATTAGGGTGTATCTCTTTGTATTAGAGTGTGGCTCTTCATTTGTTGAAGATTCCTCCTTTGGTGGATCTATGCAATGTTCTAGTGGGCCTTGTCCTGTATAGATACCAATCTAAATCCTATCCAATCATTGAGATCATCCTTTTATTGGGAAAATCTTAGGACATCTGGTGGGAAATATATGAGGAGAGTATAACACCCTATTGATCAAACTTTTCCTAATTATGAGAAATTAAGTTGAAAATATTGCGGTACCTAGTTTGCAACTCATCAATTTCTCCCTCATTGGTTTCCATGTTGTGAGTATAGACCATGGGACCACATAAGAGCTCACCTAGTGTTATCCTTAACTTATCTCAATGTGACTAGGGGATGGACGAGATTAATTTGTTTTGAGAAGTATCACCAAAAACTATATTTTGGGTTCACAAAAAAAGGTTACTATAGAGTATACCCAGATGATTAGCACAATGCAAGGAATCTTTTGAGATAGATCTCCTAGCTACGAAGGCCCATACTCTTTTTTTTCTTTATAGGTTTTTATTTTTATTTTTATTTAGATTAGTGGGAGTATTATTGCATTAGAAAAATTCTCAAATTCCTTATGTACTCAAAGATGTAGAAATTCCACTATTAAACTACAGAGGATAGGTTTTTTAGGGTCTTAAGGATGAAGGAATGTCAAGTGCTATAGCTATTTTTTATGCGAAAGGGTTTCCAATGTTATTACTTATTCAAATACTTCATGAAGCTAATGATAATAAACCATACCCTTAGTCATACTACTAAATTTCCCAACACAGGAGAATGGTCTCCATAATCATTGTTTTTAGTGTACTATAACAACAAGACAATCACAAGCTTATGTAAGGTTGGTTTAAGGTGCACTTAAGGGTTTTTTATATACCCTAGGGTACATGGAAGGAAACTCCATATATAAGTGATGTCTAATACAATACTACTTGAAGGGGTACCAACATAGGTTGCAATATTGTCCAACCAAGTGACACAACTTGTATTCCAACATAGGTTGCAATATTGTCCAACCAAGTGACACGACTTGTATTCCTGTGTATTCTTCCCAAAACAACAAATTTTCCTACTAAATGACAAAACCGTGTTTTATTAAAAGGCGTTGAATTCCATCTCTAGCCTTAAAAAATTTGTTGAAATTCAAATCCATGCTATCTCAATAAAGAGCTATGATACTACTTGTAGTGTTTTTTAACCCTTAGACTTGAAACACAAATCAGGTATACAAAGACTATAAATAGAGAAAAATATATATAAGAGTTTCACAAAATGTTATGTGTAAAATATTCCCTTGTATTAATAATTATCAAAAGAAAGAAAGAAATTTTCACTTGCCTCTTAAGGTGGGGTGACCTTTCACTGAGAAAAGATTCAGATGCAACACTAAAAAAAAACACTCCACTACGTGTGGTCCCATCATTAATGAGTACTAACTATCTAATCGATCGTATTTGGTAAAGAGGGCCCTTTTGCATGAATTAAATATCTGCTAACTATTTAATGGGACTTATTCAAAGAACATGGCTACATACATTAATTGACTAATCCCTAAGTACCCTAAAGTAGGGAGGCTTGGGGAAGACCCTAACAGTGGTTGTTAAGGTTGTTTGTGCATACCCTTTTCCATTCATTTTTCCGCCTTGCCATTTTTTTCCGTTTCAATTATGCACAATAAAAACCTATCCATGAAGTCCCCCTCCCGTTATTTTGGATTATATATGATACCGAAACCATCTCAAAAGTATGGTTGACTTCTTGCACTATCCTTGCCAATATATCATGGGAATATCCATAGAAAATTGAAAATACGGTCCTCGGATTTCTTCTTTCTATTTTGGAGTATTATTATCCTTACATTCCCAAAAAAGTATTGTTTGATGAGATTAAATCAATATATATATAGATATAGATATAGATATAGATATCGAATGATCATGTGTCTCGGATCATGGTTTCATTAGAGTCATTTGGAGGTTTAAAATGGGCCTACTAAGGAAAATAATAAAATAAAAGTTATGAATTTGGAGGAAAAGAGAAAAAAACACTATTTGTTCATATTTTCAACTTATCTCCATGTATTTTTTCTCAAATTCTAAGAGGGAACCCTCGTTGGATGCATAATTGAAGTCGGCATCCAACGAGTGCTCCCGCTCGAAATTTGAGTAAAACCACGGGGAGATAAGTTGAATATACAAATTTAAAATGTAGATTTTTTATGACAAATATGTCAAATTATCAATGGATATTTTTCTCATTTTTTTTACTCATTTTCTTGAAATTCTATTGGTTCTTGAATTCCAACTCATCAATGGATATTTTTCTTATGATGACCATTTTAGACCCCAAATTGATGTGTCCATATCTTGACCACTTATCTCCTTTTAATATGTGCATGCATATGTGTTTTGGTTCAAATCCCATCATTAAATTTGTATTTTTAAGATATTAAGTCTTGCTCCTCATTTCACCTTCCAATTCTTCTGTTTTTTTAGCCTAAAACCCTTGTCTTATTTCATTGTTGGCAATGCAAAGCATAGGCAGAATTTGTTATGGTGGTTTTAATTGATGTGGAATCAATGGTTTTGTTGGGATTCAATTAAGCATTTGATTATGCATAGCATGGTTTGATTCTTTCCCATGATGACAAAGTTAAGTGCCATGACAAGAATGAAATGCTAGTGATATTGTTATTTTGGATTAACACATGTACAATATTATGTTTTAAAAGCTTGATACAGTAGCTAGATTGTAGAATCCTTGAACAAAGTGAAACCCATTTCCGATTGCATGTTTAATTGAGATAAATGCACAAGATTATAATACACACTACTTATTGTATGAGTGTGGCTTTAAGTGCATTCCTTTGTGCAAAAAAATGAAGCTTTATTGTGATTGGCTATTTGTTAAAGGGATTTTCACTATTTGTATGAAGTTGTTTATGTATTTGAATGACCTAGTGTAATATTTGAATAGTATCATGGGTGTTAGGTATCGAACATGGGCATAACAGACAGACAGATCATGTTAATTGTTGCACCAATGCATGCATATGCAAGGTACCCTTGGTTCATACTTTTTAATCTATCTTAAAATCCGAAGTAACATTAGTTAGATGATGTCATATGGTGTAGTGATATGTCTAAGAACATGTTGCACTTCAAACAAATTAGTTTGGAAGTGTTTTATTTTTAGATCAATGAAGGAATATGATGGAAAAAAATAAAAATAAAAAAACATTTTCAGAAGATTGTAAAATAACAAAATCCAACAAGTAGGAATCAATGATATTGAAGGTCCAAATATCTTATGTCTGCCAATGGAGTTTCCCATTCACTTTCCTTTCACCTTCTCATCCTTCCATCTACCCTCCCTATGCACAATTCAATTTACAATCTTATACTAGTTGTTGCATTAAAATTGTCTGCTTGTAGATTGCATTGTGATTAGTGAAGCATAGTTTTTGAGATTCAATTGATTGCATGAGTTTGAATCTGCAACAATAGTAATTATGAAACTAGAATGTCAAGCTAGGAAGCCTCCAGCTGCTCTTACTTACCAATAGACAATGATAATGAAGCTTCCTTATAGTTCAACACGTACAATGATCATGTCTAATGTCATTGGTTAATGGTGTTTTTTAGTGGACTCAAGCTTTCACTCTTGATAGAGATAGTGTGTATCTTAATAGGACATCATTCACTAACTTTGATGTGCATTATGCATTTCTCTCTAAATCCCCTAATTCCCCTAATCCATGAATGTTTGGACATGATGTAGGTACTTGTATGGCCTTGAAATTAAATGTTTTTTAAATATTATCAAATAGAGATGGATATGTATTTATTTTGAACATTGTTAATATTTTGAGAAGTTACAAACCACAATGTAGCCTTGATGTGTGTGAGAGAGAGAGATATTAATTATGTGTTTATATTTATTTGTTTGTTTTTCATTTAATGAAGTTCTAGTTTATTAAATATAAATGATGCCAAGTGAAATAATTTAATAAAGTGCCAATAGTGTATATCTCATTGATGTGGAAAATGTGTGCACAATAGACTAGTTGTGAGCCTTTAGTTTGCAAAGGTAACCACTAGGCTAGACGAACTGGCTTTCCACCTACCAGTCATATAAATATTATTATTATTCATTTTTTATTATATTATAGTTAGGAGGCAATGATGTAAATTATTGTTATTCATTTTTTTATTATATTATAGTTAGGAGGCAATGATGTAATATTATTTTTATTATTATTATTATATTATAGTTAGGAGGAAATGATGCATTTTGATATGTGTTCCAAACTTTTATTAAAAAAATAAAGATTAAGCTATATATTGAAGAGAAAAATATTGGTTTGTTTTCATCATGTAAATGAAATTGAATTTCATTATGTTTTAGTCTCTCAAATAACCTAACAAAAAGGTAATGGCTTACAACAAAGATCAAAGATTAGGGCAGAAAAAGTACACTTTCAACTGAAGATATATTTATTTATATGCAATCCTTGATTATCTATTTTATTCAATTGTATTCATGGGCCAGTTATATATGTAAATTTCTTATAAACTATCTAGGTATAGATTTTCCCAAAGATCTTCACTATCTGAAGATTTTCCCACTTAATTGTAAGTCCTTATAAGTAATTTGGTTTCATAACATCCTATTGATTAGGAGTAATTAATCAATGATCAACATCACTAAATTGGGCAATGTTACTCGACTATTCGATCATTTCATATTTAAATAGTCTTTTTAGGGCATATACGGTGTTCTCTTGTAATTTTAGCATCTCATTTTATTTCTCACTTTTGCTTTAAAATTATTTTAAAATTCAATGCTAATCTAATTCAATTTTCCTTTGTATGGAGCATTGTCTTATGTCATTGTAATAACACTTTCATATTTGCATTTCACATTTGTTTCACATTGCTTTGTTAATTTAGCATAGCATTAAGTTAATGATAGCACCTTGCAATTTTCATTTAAATAGAATACTTCATTAACTTAAGGGACATTTAAAACCAATAATGAAAACATTTTAAGGATTCCCAAAACTCGTAAGTAGGAAGAGCTCCATTGAATATTTTCATTAATCAATCCTCTCATGAATATTGGTTTTGGTGCTTAAAGCATTAATGTTTCATTCCCCTTTTCCTCTTTCCTAGAGCTACAAGAGTGTTTTAAAAGTTGATCATTGAGTTTACATCGCAAGCATCAATACCTATGTGTTGCATTCATTCATTGCATTAGCAAAATATGAGTCAATGGCAGGAGCACTAGATAAACCATTCTTTGTTTTGATTTTCATGAATCTTATATGTTAATTGACCCATCAAATCTCTTAATGTCTAGCCCTACTCCCAAAGTAGAGTCTCCAACAATTTCTTAATATCCTTCAGTTCAACAATGTTGTGTGTCTTAGGATTTTGAAATTCAATAATGAAATTTTGTTCCACGTCATTTAATGTTTGCATGAAACAATGTTGAGTACTTGTATAAACTTCATGTACCATTGTGGTGCTCATCATCTTAACATGCCTTGAAATTCCATCATCTTAACAATGGGTGTCATGCCCTTTGCATTCCATATGGGTCCAAACAAAAACCAATGTTGTTCTACATTTCCATTACCTTTATTTGAAAATAAAGGAAACCATAACATAAAACTCCCTTGTATTCTAGCACTGTTACTACTAGGGTTGTGGACAAGAACAAAACCCCTCGAGCCTCGAGTTGGATTAAACTACTAAATTTCGATACCCAAAACCATTTACTAGACCACTTCTAATGCTCAAGCTTCTACTATTGTTAATATTATTTCCACTATTATCCATTATGCCTCAAGACATTTATTGAATGGAAGGTGATTTTTTACTAACTAATGAGTCGTTGTGGTGTTCCTTGGTCAAATTTGAGAAGTGCAAGGGGTGGGGTTGAAATGCAACGCTAGTTCTACTACTCTCTAATCATACCAATCCACTACTAGGATCTTGTCATCTACAAATAGCAAGAACACATCTATCAATGCCTCATCTATTTGTGCATCCAACTTAGTGCTCATGTCCATTAGTTGATTCAGGACTTTCTCAAACACAACCTCAATGTGCATCATACCCAACCAACCAATGTGTATTGGAAAATATGCTCACAACCTAGCACTAATATGTCAATCAATCCGTGTCCCTTCACCACTAATCCTTGGTGGAATGTCTCCCAACACCAATGCCCCATCCCGCAACCATTTGTTGGCCAGTGCACCTTTCAAATATACTTCATCCTCAACTCATTAGTTCCTTCCTCACCAATATATTTTGTCAACACTTTGTTTCCTTCCTTGCTTGATCACATCTAGTTCAACCACCACTAATCAGTTCTCTCTACTCTCATCAAGGCTCATCTAGCTCACTCTCAAGTATGTGTCCTCCATGGTAATTTTTCAACTAAGTAATCATCCTTACCAACACCATCTTAATCCACCCCTCAATGAAGGGCTCTATGTTCTATGCTACCATACTTAGTGGGTTAAAGGGAAACATGTCTTCCTTCACCAACATGTTTATCCAAGAGGAAATTTTGTATACCAATCTCCCTCAAAATCCTTTCTTGAGATGCTCTTTGGTCCCCAAATATCGCTACTACAAGTCTACTACGAACTCAACAGTGTATTATTCCAAAATTGTCTTTACCTAAAATCTATAGTTCAACCAACAAGATGATGGCAACATTATAACGATATCAAAATTTGGATACTCAATTCAATTGTCTTCCATTTTCTCCAATGATATTGTGAAGCTTCATAAAAATGCATCCATTCATATGGACTTACCAAAAACTCAAACCTGGAAATCTAATCACCTCTTCATACAATAGTTTCTCTTTAACTGTCTTCACGTTCCATCCAAGCAACGAAATTGTGTATCTAGCAAATCGTTTGATCAAGGTGTCAAACCAATGTTGTACTTGAGCCTTATACAACCATTGCCACATTCTATTGAGGCCCCACACTTGTGATCTAACCCTAACAAAAAAAGCTTTTGTTGGATCTAATATGTAGACAATGGGCGACATAAGTGTCCAACAAATATCATTTTAGTTTAGCAACACCATTATTGATCCATTAACTTGAAAAGGTCACACACAAGACCTGTTTCCAAGAGATGAGATCAATGGAGAACACAACAAAACAAAGAGACAACCTTACAACCTAAAATGTCTTTTATCGTCCTTCATTCATTAATTATATTATATTATAGTTAAGAAGAATCATAAGATTTATTATAATGCAGAGGCACTCATTCATTAACCATAAACATAAAATGAACAAGCAACACATGAATATCATCCATATAAACCATAAAACACAAGATAAGTATAAAGGGGGTATGCTTCCTATGGAGAATACATCATAACCAACACATCACCATATCGAAATCCATCCACATCCATGAGTTTCAATAAAAAAATATAACCAACTAACCAACAAGACAAATAACCCATTTTCCTAGTGCATATGATGGATTTTAGACAATCTTCCCTATAAGCATTTAGATTTAGTCAAAAACCCTAACAAAATTAATGAAAATAGATCCATACATACAAATAATTATGCATATACATGCCTTGGTTGTTTTAGTCCTAAAAGCTAAGGGATTATTCCTAGAAATCCTTCTTGGTTCCATGCAACAATCCCCACCTCTTTCTTCTCCTTAAGGGTGGTTTACTTAATCTTTACTAAAACAAGCGGCGCCATAGTTTTGTATCTATTTAGTTGGTGCCACCCTATATTCACCATTCAAAAAAAAGAGAGGAAGCATATTACATGCTCAATGAATGTGAAACTTTGAAACGTATCAAGATTTTCACCGTGACCCCATTTCAAAGATTCAAGACACTACAAATGGAGGGCACATTAAGAGCATCTTCAACATAGAAAATGACAAATGAATTAGAATATTTTCTTGGGCTACGAACACCTAGCCCATGTTGGATGAGATAGCCGGTTCGACTTTGCTATGTCGGCTAGGAAAAAATAATTTTTGACTTAAATATGTGGTTAGAAATTGGGAAAAGGGGAGAAAGGAAGCTCAAGAAAAGGAGCTTACCATTATTGAGGAAGAACATTAGATTTTGTAAACAGTTTCAGATGTGGATTTGTTTTCGGTTGGTTAAATAAGAGACTTATGGTTTTGGATGGGAAGAGGAGGCAAATTTTAAAAGAGCGGGAAGAAACTTTGAGGCAAAAGAGTCGGGTGGTCTGGTTGAAATTCAAAGATAACAATTCCAAATTTTTCGAGCGGTCTCGTTAAAAGCCAGAGGTAACAATTCTTTACTCTTAAACCTCAATCCTTTTATCTGTTGGACCATCTTAAGGTGGTTAAGCTCTTCCCTCAGTTTTTTGATGAGGAGGATAACGTGCAGATTGGAAAGCAAATTTCTCGGGAGGAGGTTCGAAATGTCCTGTCCAATTTCCCAGTGGACAATAGGATTTTATGTGCATTTATTTGACTTGATCGACGATGATATTACAAGTGTTGTCGATGAGTCTAAACAAATTGGAGGGATTCAAGGGTCCCTGAATTCGGCATTCATCAGTCTTGTACCAAAGAAGGATCATCTAGAGTCTTTCAATGATTATCGACCAATTTCCCTTTGCAATATTCTGTACAAGCTGGTTACGAGAACTAATCCAGAACGACTCAAACCTATTTTGGGTAAGTTTATTTCTATTAATCAATTTGGTTTTCTGCATAATAGACAACTTTCAGATGTTGTGGGTATTACCCAAGAATGTCTGCATTCCTTGAAAAAGGACAGGTCAAAGGCGTTTATCTTAAAGATGGATCTAGTTAAGGCCTATGATTGGTTGGATTGGTCTTTTTTAAGGTTAATTCTTATTCAAACCGGTTTGTCCTATGAAGTTACGGAGTGGATTATGGGATGTACCACAAATGCCAGGTTTGTTGTACTTATCAATGGGTCTCCCTCTTTGTATTTCTCTGAAAACCGTGGTCTCGGACAAGGTTGTCCTTTGTCGCCCTATTTGTTCATTATAGCCATTGAGGGTCTCATCCTGCTTATTCACAATGCTATTGCTCGAAAAAAAAATATTGGGATTAGAGTGGTTGGTTCTATTGTTGTCAGTCATCTTTTCTATGTTGATGATGTCTTCATTTTCGGAGTTGGCTCTAGTACTGAGTGGTGATCTTATAAGGAGATTATAATTTTTTTTTACAAGGCTTTGGGGCTGGAGGTTAGTTTTGAGAAATCATATTTCATTTATGCTGGTGTGAATGAGGGGACTAGGAAGGATATCTCTCAGTTGTTTGGATTCAAGTAGGTGGATTTTTGGTTGGGTTTTAGATACCTTGGATTCAATTTAAAACCAAATAGGTATAGCAAGTCTGACAGGGGATGGCTTACAAAAAAGTTCCACAAAAGAATAAACTGTTGGGCTCACATATATTTATCTTTAGGGGGGCGGTTAACCTTGATCTCCTCGGTTCTGCAAAGTATATTGGTCTTCTGGTTCTCGTTGTTTTGTGTTCTGGTTTCAATGATTGATGCTCTTAGAAAGAAGATGTTCCATTTTTTATGGTATGGAAGCCTAGACTTTGATAAATGGCATTGAGTTTCTTGGGATCTTTTGTCTCTTCCAAAGCTCAAAGGGGGTTGGGGAACATGGTATTTTTTAAGGATTATAAAAGTATACTTAAGTATAGTATTCTAGGCTATAATTTTGGATTGAAAAAACATATATACAGATCGATAGGAGAATATTAAATATGAAACATACAATTTACACTGAAACTTGTAAATTTTGGTGGATATTATGATTAAAAAAACATATTTTATATAAATATAGGCGATATTCAAGACTAAAATTGACCAAATAGCGAATTTATTTTTTGAAAAAAACCCAAAAATTAGCCAATTGGCGAAATTTTTCCCCTAAAGTTTTCCCTGTTGGGGAATTAAGAATTTGTCGGTCTTTAATAGGGTGCTCTGTGATAGAAGTTTCTGAAGATGTCTAGCCAATTTTGGGTGATTGAGCATTCTTCTTAGAGCTAAATACATGTCAAAGATCATCCCTAAGCATTGGCTGAGAAATTTTTCAAGGAAGCATACAAACATCTTGATCACCTGGAGAAGCTTCCTAAATTGTTTACCAATTATATACCAGGAGATTTCTTCGTCAATTGGCCGAGGAATTCAATCGTTTGTAGGAATCGAACCCTTGGTGGGATTACAGGAAACCTTCCGTCTGTCGGATGGGATGCTAGTTGAACTTCACAATAAAAATATTTATGTCCTTAAACATGCATGGGGTGGTCCACTTGCTGAAACTAATAATTGGTTCTCCGCCCAAGACCTGAGTCTCCATGGTGATTTGGCGATGGAATGGAACAGGTATATCGGGTTTTTACATCAGGCTAGGATTAATTTGACAAACGAGGCGTATTAGTTGGTTTGGATCTAGAATAAGCAAAATGGAGAGGTGACTACTAAGATGCCTTATGACCTGGTTATTGAACAAGAGTTTCTTGATCATTCTCACTGGTGGACAAAGTGACTTTCAAAGGAACACTTCCTGTTAAAAATTAAGACCTTTATGTGGCTATGTCTTAATTCCAAGATTCTCACCTGGGATGCTTTGCAAGAAAGGGGCTTCTATGGTCCTAGAAAGTGTCTTTTTTGTAAAGCTTATGGGGAGTATGTACATCATATTTTTGTTTATTGCCCTCGACTGAAGGACCTATGGTCGTTTTAAAGGGGGTTTACAATTTCACCTCGGTTCAGGAGGGCCTCTCCTTATCTAAAGCCTTTCATTGTTGGTTCACTACTGAGAAGTTGTACTCTGATCTCCCTCTTTCTATTATCTGGGAATGGTGGAAGGCCCAAAATAGGTCCATTTTTTATAAACATGAGTGGGATCGAAGCGATGTGGTTTCAAATACTATTGGGTCATTTTTAGAAAGGAGCAGGAAGAAAGTGTGCAAAGAAACAAGATCATTCCAGATCCCTTTCATTAATGCGGAATATGTTGTGGGGTTTTTTTATGGAACTGAGTAGGATGGTACGTGTGGGACTGGGATGTACCTTAAACTTAGCCCTACAGTGGAGGTAAAGGGTTGTGTTATCACCCAATGAGTTTCCTATGGTTGTGGTAGGAGAATCACTGGGGTAACCATTTCAAACCAATATTTAGACTATATTCTAGCCTATACAGTCAAAGAGCACCCTCTCTTTGTCACAGGGTCATTCACATATACATATGGCTTTGTTGATGTATTTGTAACTTCAAAATGTATTCACTTGTATATCTTATGTATTGTACCCTAATGTTTATACCAGGATATATCTGTAATGTAATTGAGTCATGTCATACCTCGATGTTTCGATCGGGAGATTCAATAATGTAAACAAGTCATGTAAAGTCATTGAGGTTAACCCTCCATTGTAAGTTGGGGCAATAGTCCCCACAATTGTGTCAAGGTTAACCCTCCTTGTTGATCAGAGGGCAAAGTCCCCACAGTTGTAGGGCACTAAGGTTATTAGACTCTCCTAGAGATGTCGGCCCTAGTAAGTAATTGTTAAGTGGGGCTGACATGTTGGAGTGGACATTAAGTGAACAAAAGAATATAAATAGAGAGCGAGCCTCTCTATTTATCACACACACGCACACTCACTGGGTTGCATGAGTGAGAGAGAGAGAACGGTTGTGGAGATCATCTTTATGTTTTTGAGTTTTACTATTGTCATTGGTGCTCCTTCTATCTCAGACGAAGTTGCGTGGTTTTCTCCTTTATGGTTCCCCGAGGAAAATTCTTTGTGTCTCTTGTGTTTATTGTTGTGCATGTTATTCTCTCAGATAAGATCCTAAGCTCATATTGCTTAAATGATAAAAATATAACATGGTATCAGAGCTAACCTGAGAAGAAGACATTATGCAGCTGCAGAAGCTAGGGCTTCTTACTTTTTGGGGCTCTCTCCACAATCCATCAGCAAAACTATGCTAGGATGACTCTCCATTGAAGGGCGCATCTTTCTATCGAAGTGAAATTTGATTCCAGGCATTTTCAGTTTTTGGTGCAGGAAATTAGGGCTTTTTATAGAAGAGGAATTTTTGAGTGAGCTTGGCATAGGATTTATCTCCTCATAAAAATCGAGGTTTAGAGACCTGGGTCGAGATTTTTGGTTAGGTGTAACTCTGGGAAAGTCAAACCCTAGTTTGACCCCGGGCTGGAAAAACCCTAAATACTAAAACTGATACGTTTTGGTAAATTCACTATATATTAGGATTTCAAAAGTCTCAGGGGCCAAAACATTCACAGGTCGAAGATAAAATCCTGATGTACACTTTGTCCAAGTTTCAGCCTCTGATTCTCTATATTCTAAGAGATATGATTTCTCCAAGTTAGGGTTCCAGCCTCTTCCAGGATTCATCCCTAAACATGACACCTGGGGATAATTGATATATATAAATCTACCAAGGCCCAAATGCAATTTCTAAAGATGTTCCAGAAAGGTCACAGACTTTTCTTTCTGTGGTAGAAGTTTTAGACCCCGAAGATGAAACAGTGACACGTGGCAGTCTGTACAACTTTGATATGCTGAACAGTCCTGAAATAGGTCACCTTGGGAAAACGATCATAAGTCCCAATTTGTGAAACCAATTCTGATGAAACCTATGGTTTTGAAATGGGGACATGTGAGAAGTTTCAAACACAGAGGAGTAGTAATTACGGAGATACCGCAGAAATAGTATCAGGAATTTCTGCAGAAGAAATTGGAAAACTAGGGCTTCCTGTTCCAGGAGCTTCCCTCCACTGTTTTCAGAAAAGGAGTGCATTGGACAACTCACCTTGAATAGGTCTATATTTCTAGCCAATCAGATCTGAAATATTCCAAGTTTTTAAAATTAGCGTTTCTCTGACAAACCCTAGATCAGCCAGCTCCGGAACTAGGACGGACACCTCAAATCGGTAAGATCTAATATTTTGCTATTTTTATTTGAGGCTCTCATTTCAAAGTGATCTATCACATCAGCTTGATGATAAGCTTGTTGAAGTTGACAACTTCCAAGAATGGAAATATATGATCTATCTGAAGAAAATGAATTGGACACCTACATAAGTAGAGAGGTTCCCATTCCAGAGGGAGATGAGGCTAAAATCCTTACACAAGAAGAACTTGGTCAAGGCCAAGAGGATTAATGTTGATTCTATCAAGGATCACCTTATACCACAAGTGTCTTCCCTAAAGACACCTAAAGAGATGTTTGATTCCTTGACCAAGCTATTTGAAGGGAAGACACATAAATTGGAAGATGACATTGAGAAAACAATTGTAGAATGTGAAGATCCAGAATGCAGAGACCATACCGTCATACTTTATAAGGGTCTCTCAAATCAAAGAACAACTTGAAGTGGTAGAAGAAGAAGTGGAGAATGTAGAAGTTATGATAACCACCTTGAATGGCCTCCCAGGATCATGGGATTCATTCATTCAAGGAACGTGTGCCAGAAGGAAGTGATTAATTTCAGCAGACTCTGGAAAGAGCACACACAAGAAGAAGCTCGACTCATAATAAGAGAAAAGAAGATGGGAGCAACTGAAGATCAAGATTTCACGATTCAAAGAAGATACCTCAAGCAATGAGGAACATGAAGAACTCGATTCTTGGAGAGCCTCTTAACCATCTTGAACATTTGGATAAGAAATGATGTTGTTATGAATGAAGAAGATGATGAAGCTGAAAGAAGAAGTATACCCACGAAACAAATAAAGATAAGTATTCAATTGTCATTTCATGATATTGTTTTGTTATATTCAGTTAATGTATTATGTGTGATAGAATGTTTGCATTAATGACAGTATACTACTAATATGCATGTGATGGGTAAGTAGCTCATGGTGCTATACAACTCTCCATTGATGCTTATATAGAATGAAACCTCTTTGCTGACATATTGGATTAGTGCACAATCTCAATGTTGTCCCTGTAGAGATGGAAGGCATCTAGAAAGTTTCCGTGAGCCTATGGATGAATGTTGTATTGGATAAAACAGTTGCATGATCATATATTTATGCATAAGAATTTGCCATTATGAATATGCCTTATGAAATGTTTCTAACCATACAAATGCATTTGACTTGTCGGAAAGATCGCATAGAATCACCTACAAGAAAATAAGGATGAGACTTGTTCCGAAGAACAAGTGACGACAATTCAAGATTCACTCTAATAATCCAAAATGAAGAATGATGTCTAGGATGCAACATCGATACCTGAAGGGAAGTTAGTAGTTCCATCATGCAGTAGATGGAAACATCGTGGGATACAAGGCAATATTCGTAACACGAGGCTTCTCACGAAAAGAGGGCATAGATTACGAAGAGACATTTGCAGCCAGTGGGAGCTGAGACACATGACAGGAAGAATCATGTGTGCAAATGAAAGAAGGCCTTGTACGAGCTCAGAAGACACCCATGGGATAACACATACATGAGGAGCTTGAATATCACCTAGAGGGATGAATATCTTAACCTTTAATATAGGTTAAAGATGAAATCCTATAGAGGATGACAAGCTCACAGATGGATGCAAGAAGAAATTTTGAAAAGGTTCAAGATAGAGGATCTTGGTATCCAGTGACCCTAGATGGATACATAGAATATTAGTAGCAGAGGAAGCTACTTGTCACTCTGGTACAAAATGTTTCAGTGCATAGAGTACGAAAGACAGAGGGAGAAAGATGCTTCGCTTCAGAGGGAGTGACTGCAAAAGATCCTGAGGTTTGACATGGTACGACAGGATGGACAGATTACTTATCACTCTAGGCTTTACCTTTTCTTCAAGATTGAAGATGGAAGACCAGTGATGCTCCTGTTATATGTTGATGACTTGTTCCTGATAGAAAAGAGTAACTCAATAAAGTTGCAAGAAGGATACTTGTTGCCAAGTTTGAGATGAAGGACTTGGATATGATGCACTACTTTATAGGCATGGAGGTGTGGTAGAATACAGATGGAATCTCCCTAGGACAAGGGAAGTATGCAGTAGAGATCCTAAAGAGGTTCAGGATGATGGGCTGCAAAGCCATGACCACACCTATGGCATCGAACCTGAAACTATTGAGTGATGCTTCATCAAAAGTGGTTGATGCCACCATGTATCGTCAAATGATTGGGTCCTTGATGTACCTGATGAATACGAGACCAGATATTTGCTTTGTTGTGAACACCTTGAGCCAGTTTCTGATAGATCCGAGACATGTTCACTTGATTGCTGCAAAGCATATTCTGAGGTACCTGAAGGGTACAGTTGATTATGGGCTCAAGTATGAGGTAAATCAGAAAATTAACCTGGAAGGTTATGTTGATCTAGTTTGGGCAGGAAGTGCCATTGATAGAAAGAGCACTTCAGGATGTTGCTTCAGTACGGGATCAAGTGTGATATCCTGGTTTAGCAGGAAGCAATCCTGTGTGGCACTGAGTACAGCCGAAGAAGAGTATGTTGCAGCTTGTTCGGTTAGTTGCAAGGCAGTATGGATGAGGAAGCTATTGTCTGATTTATTTGATCTCCAGTTGGATGCTACTTGTATATATTGCGACAACCAGAGTTGTGTGAAGTTGTCTAAGAACCCGGTGTTCCATGACAAGTCGAAGCATATCAAGATCAAATATCACTATATCAAGAATATGGTGCATATAGGAGTAGTGAAGCTCCAGTATGTTGCGATGGACGAACAGATAACTAATGTGTTGACTAAGCCATTGGACAGAGTGAATTTTGAATACTTCAAGGAGAAACTTGGTGTTCTCCAGATCGAGGTTCCCTCCAAGGAGAAGTGATGATTCCGTGAGCCATTCTGACATGGTGAGAGGATTGGTTCCTTCCATGGTCAGATGTAAGGGCTGAGCCATTCTGTCATGGTGAGAGGATTGGTTCCTTCCATGGCAAATGTGAGTGCTGAGCCATTCTGAGGTGACTATGGGATGTGTTCCCACATGATCAGATATAAGCGTTGAATGCCATTCTCTGGGAGAATGGAGGTACCTGGTCAATTACCAGGAATACCCAGTCTGGGACTGAGAGCTATTCTGACGCAATGTGTTTACACGTGGTCAGATGTAAGTGCAGAGCCATTCTGGTGCAATGTGTTTACACATGGTAAGATGTAAGTGCAGAACCTTTCTGACAAGATGAGGTCGGATGTGAGTGCTGGGCCTTTCTAACATGGGTTTTGGATGTGTTCCTCCCATGGTCAGATGTGAGTGATGGGCGTGCCGCGCCTTTCTGACATGGTTCTTGGATGTGTTCCTCCCATGGTCATATGTTAGTGCTGGGCAGGCCTTTTTGACATGGTTCATTCCATGGTCAGATATAAGTGTTGAAGACGATGGAGACCTACATGAAGGCTAGGCCTACAACCAACATGAAAAAGGGTTGGCTCTGTAGAAATTTTTGTGACGAGAAGAATCAAGAGATAGCACCATTTGATTGAGAAAGCGGAAGCAATGATGATGTTGATCCAGATCAAGTGATGATCCAGACTTGATGATGATCCAGTGATGCTCCAGATCAAGTGATGATCCAGACTTGATGAAGATGACTTGATGATGATCCAGATGATATAGAGAAGAAGACTTGTGATGATAAATTGTGTCAAGAGAATACCTTCCTAGTTAAGAGGGAGTGTTGATGTATTTGTAACTTCGGAATGTATTCACCTGTATATCTTATGTATTGTACCCCGATGATCATACTGGGATGTATCTGTAATGTAATTGAGTCATGTCATGCCCCGATGTTCCGATCGAGAGATTCAATAATGTAAACAAGTCATGTAAAGTCATTGAGGTTAACCCTCCATTGTAAGTCGGGGCAATAGTCCCCACAATTGTGTCAAGGTTAACCCTCCTTGTTGATTAGAGGGCAAAGTCCCCAAATTTTTGGAGCACTAGGGTTATTAGACTCTCCTAGAGATGTCGGCCCTAGTAAGTAATTGTTAAGTGGGGCTGACATGTTGGAGTGGAAATTAAGTGAACGGAAGAATATAAATAGAGAGCGAGCCTCTCTATTTATCACACACACACTCACTCATTGGGGCGCATGAGTGAGAGAGGAGAAACTCTCTCAAGTGAGAGAGAGAACAGTTGTGGAGATCATCTTTATGTTTTCGGGTTTTACTGCTGCCATTGGTGCTCATTCTATCTCAGAGGAAGTTGCGGGGTTTTCTCCTTTATGGTTTTCCCGAGGAAAATTATTTGTGTCTCTTATCTCTTGTGTTTATTGTTGTGCATGTTATTCTCTTAGATAAGATCCTAAGATCATATTGCTTAAATAATAAAAATCTAACAGGATTTAAACAAGCATTCAGAAGGCTAGATTTCTGAGGGGAAGGGATATTTGGAATTTAAAGAGTGTAAGACAAACAAACAGACATCACCATTGGTCAATGTTGTTAAAGCCTGAAACATCCAAGGGATTACATCATAACGACTATTGATAAAATTCCTAATCTGAGGCAAAGTAAGTGTTAATGTTCAGCAAAATATTTTTCAGAGATGGCAGGGGGAAATGAGAAGAAGCCCAATGAAACAAGAGGCACATATTTGTGGATGAATCTCCTGAAACACATTTAGCAGAAGCAACAATTAAGCATGATAACTGAAATGGAGCATCTAACAGATGATGAATCCAATACATTTACCATAAACAAAAACAAATGCATTATCTGATGCAAGGGGCGCTTAACAAAGAACGAATTTCTTGCATGCAACTAAAAACGCATTAGCATAAACTGAACAAACTTGAAAATGAAGCATACAAGGGAACACAAACTAAACACTGAACACCGTGATGACACTCATGAAATGCTTTGCATTAATACTTCCAAGAAAATTTGCACAACTACAAAACCAAGCACAGACGCTTCAAAATATGAAAGTCGAACCCCTCCTTTTTTTTCTCCGTAAAGGTTACATTTATAGTGTCATGGGCTCCCGAGACCAACCCCAAGATAGAGCCAAATTCAGTTTACCAAAATCGGGAATCAATCCCGCACACATAAAATCCTAACAGATTCTGATCTGATAGATTCGCCATGATCACGAGCGAAGCAGGAAAGCAAACTAGGTTGCATGTGATAGAAAACCAAACACTTGGAACTCAGGCTCGCTTGATCGAAAACGATGGTTCAGAGCACCTCCAACGGCCTGCAACAGTTTTATTCCTCCTTGCATATTTAATTACCAAAATAAACCTCAGCCATAGATCTTGATCTACGAGAAATATTAACCGTCCAACAATGCAGCGTTTAGCCGATTTCGCAATCCCCCAACATTATGAACTTCCTAATCCTTTCCATTGTGAAATCGATTCTGACCATAGATCACAAATCCACCAAGGTCTCTGTCATCCAATCTTGTCGGCCCTACCCAATTTCGTAGTCCCCCATCTTGATTCACTTCTTACTTATTCCCGTTGTGAAATTAATGTGGTCCATAGATCAAAAAGTATCCTAGATCCCTGCCATTCAAAAGTGCGGGGTCTACAAGATTCCATAGCCAGCCCCCGAATATTTTATCTTCTGTGCATGTTCTGGCTGCGAAATGCGCACCTACCGTAGATCTCTTCCGACCAAAATCATGACCGTTAAGATGTGCGGGTCCTACAGGTATTCGTGGATGGAGAAACTTTATTACCCCATGCTTGTTGCCGCTATGAAACCCATAACAACCATAGATCTCCGATATCATTAGATCTCAACCGTTGAAGTATGCATCTTGTATAAGATTTCGCGATAGCGAAGATCTGATATCTTCGTGCAAGTTAGGATCGTGAAATACATACCCGTTGTTGATCTTAAACACCTTTTAATCTGATGATTGATCCGTCATGTCATTTAAGCTTCTTTCACCAACATCAAATTTTTCTTAAAATGTGCATCTTTCCCTAGTGAAATCTCCTGCAACCGTTGATTTCCGCAAGATTCGTCATGCACCGTTGATCTGGGATCAAAGTGGCGAAAAGCAGATCGCGAAAGACGAGCTTCCAAATTTCTCGAGGCTGAATTTGATCTTTCCGCTCTTGCCTTATCCTTTCTTCCCTTGAGCTTTCCACGGCATTAATTTCCTTCGGATTCATCCTAAGTTGTTGATCTGAGATCAAGTTGCAGGTTGCGAAAAGCGGAAATCGAGTTTTTTGCTTTCACGATGCTAAATTTTTAGATTTCCTCTTTCCGCTCCCTTTTGGACCGTTGATCCATGCAGACGCTTTCTGAACCGTCGATCTCATAGGTTGGCAGAAATCGGGCATCCAACTTTCCATGGCCGAATTTTACATATTTCTGCTTTCTGCCTTTCTGCACCTTTTCGGGCCGTTGATCTTTGACGGAAGCTCTCCGGACTGTCGATCTTGCGGATCGCGGAAAGCGAGATTCTAACTTTTCACGACCAAATTTCTGCATTTTTCGCTTTTCGTCTTTCACCTTTCTGCTTCTTTCTAAGTCGTTGATCTTCGGAAGAAGATTTTTGGACCGTCGATCTTGCAGATCGCAGAAAGCGGGATCCTAACTTTCTACGGCTAAATTTTTGTATCTTCCGCTTTCCTCTTTTTTCCTTTCCGCAAAATAGTGAAAGGAGGAAATACCAACTTTTATAACTAAAATTTGGCCCTTTCCGCTTTCTTCTTTTCTAGACCGTTGATTTATCCCAGAGTCGCCCTTGACCATCAGATCTCGGACTGCAGAAAGCAAAAATCAAGTTTACCAATTTTCGCAATCGAATCTTTTCCCTTTCCTCCTTTTCACTCCTGATTTTTCCTTGGCGGAAATTATTTTCGGCCTTTGATCTTCTCCATTGTGCATCTAGGCCGTGCATTCTAGTAAGCTTGTAGCCTTGATCATATTTTTCATACCAGGCTCATTTCCAAGGTCGCTCCTAAGGGTTTTTTTAATGTTTTCTTTGCTTCCGACCTAGACCAAATCCTTCAAAACCTGCATCAACACTCACTCAGGTTACATGACATGAGAAATTTTTGACCTTACCCATCATTTTCACTGGCTTATCCTTTTGTAGAGGAATTAGAGTGGGCGCATTTGTAAAAATCTTCAAATTTTTGCACAGGTGCTAACAACGGCTCCAACTCGGGGATGTTGTCCTCCCTGTGAAGTAGCAAAAAACCTCGTAGACCAAGTGTCTGATCCATTGGGTTGGTCCCAAGATTTTCCTCAAATCCCCAACATGCCCTAAAAACAAAAATTGAACTGATATTGAAAACAAATTGAAAAATTGCTAAAATAAATGCTCATCGTGTTGAGCTTATTCACACCTACCTACCAACCCTACCTGACCGAACATTAATGCCCAATCAAGTAAATTCGGACTTCCAATGTAGCCAATCAAGCAATTGATCTAATGATTGGGCTTCTTCAGCATGCTTGATCCGAATCAGAAATGAAGAACTTAATGGTAAAAGGTTATGATAAAGGGATTGATATTTACTGCAGAGACAACCAACCATTATCACTGCAAAGCTTTTCCACATATTCTGCCACTAGATCATGACAACCTGTAAAAGTTTATGTTACGTAACTTCCATGACAAAGCTGCTCCAACTCTAACTCCTCTAGCACCCTGTCGAACCGATCTTCAAAGGAACCATGCAAGGAATGTTCATGACAATTTTCAAATGGGACATCGACTTCTTCATCTAAAATCTCTGAATTTAAAACCTGATTTCCCAATGTTTAAAAGGAAATATCATCATGTTCTTCGATAGAATCAAGCAAAATAATTTTTGAATTTGAAAAACATGAAGAAAAATCCCATTTGGAATCCTCCCCTTCTTCTTGGTGATCCAATCTATTATTGCAATCTGTTGGTTCTTGAGGTGCATTATCCAAGTAACCATCCTTACATTCACTACAACAAAAACTGGATTTAGCGTCGAATTTAGCGCCGGATTTTAGTGTAATTTTTTCCTAATTGTGGTGAACAATCCGGCGCTAAACCAGGCGCTATTGTACATTTTCGTAAAACACCGTCTATTGCATATTTTTTTCCGTCCTTTTTAACATCCATTTTTGTGTCCATTTTTGCGCCCAATTTTTTGCATCTAATGTTACGCCTTTATTTGCGCCCAATTTTTCAACTTCTATTGCATCTTTTTTTGCGTCCTTTATTACATCCTTGTTTGCACCCAGTTTCAAGCTCATTTTTGCATCCAATGTTGCGTTTTATTTTGATCATAGTTTTTCATCAAGTCTTGCACCCAATTTTGCACCATGTTTTACATAAAATTATGTGTCTAATTCTGCATCTAGTTTTGCATCCAATTTTAGGCCCAATATTGCGTCTAGTTTTACATCCAAATTTACTTATAATGTTGCATCCCCATTTGCATCTAATTTTGTATCTTGTTTTACGTATTTTTTTGTATCCATGTTTGTGCCAAATTTTTCATCTCATTTTACGTCATATTTTGCATCTAGGTTTGCACCTAGTGTTGCATCTCGATTGATGTCTTTTTCTGCATCTATGTTTGAGCCCAATTTTGCACCCAGTGTTGCGCCTAGTATTGTGCCTAGTTTTGCGCCCATGTTTGTATCTAATATTGCATCTAGTTGTGTGTCCAATG
Source organism: Pseudotsuga menziesii (assembly GCA_001517045.1). Taxonomy (NCBI): domain Eukaryota; kingdom Viridiplantae; phylum Streptophyta; class Pinopsida; order Pinales; family Pinaceae; genus Pseudotsuga; species Pseudotsuga menziesii. The sequence goes on along the minus strand of LPNX010801661.1, from coordinate 4,325 downwards.
TTTCATCCCATCTTGCATTCAATATTACGTCTATTTTTACATCCAATGTTTTGTCCCGTCTTGCATCTAAAATTGTGTCTCGTTTTAAGTTTTTGTTTGGGCCAAATGTTGCTTCCAGTTTTGCACCTGGTGTTACGCCTAGTTTTATGTCCATCGATACACCATATTTTGTGGTCAATTTAATGTCCAATTTTACATCTAGTTAGGAATCCACTTTTTCATCTATTGTTGCGTCTAGTTTTGGACCTATTATTACATCTATTTTTGAGTCATTAATTGTGTCTAGTGTTGAGTCTCTTTTTGCATCCAATTTTGCGTTTAGTGTGACATCCATTTTTGTGTCCACATTTGTGTCTGACATAAGGTCGGATTTTGCGTCCACTTTTGTGTTTGGTGTGACGTCCACTCTTACATCATGTTTTGCATTTAGTATTGAGTCTAATATTGCATCCATCTTGCACTACTACATTTTTTACCTTTAGAAATACATTGCAATATCATTAGGTCATGGAGGAATCGAACCACCAATCTCCTGCTTGTAAAGCAGGTGCTCTTCCATTGAGCTAGCACCTTTTAAGAATCAGAAAGAGGAGCAATATTAACACATAGATTTCATCATTTGTAATTCTAATAAAAGACAATAAAATCCAAAGACAAACATGCTTAAAATCCAATTTATTTTTCCAAACACACTAATAAGCAAAAAAATCTACCGTTCTCAGGCAACAAAATATCCTAAACAATTACACAATCTTATTGTCATGCAACCATTCAATATTGACATGCAACCATTCAATATCCCCCTACACCCATTTCATGGAAGGTCACCCTTTAAGAGGATAAAATGCTTTAGTTCACTAGTTTTCAAAAAGTGTTGCAACTCATTGGATATGCAATCATATTCCTCATACAAAAAAAATGAACACATCTTGTTTAACCAGGGCCAACATGTACAAAGTTCTTAATGGGAAAATGCTTCATTAATTTGTGTTAATCTCTATATGAAGATTATTATATAAGAACAAAAAGTGGAGTTGGATGTGGTGCCTCTATGTTAATTGTTTGAGTATTATGGTAAAAGTCTTTGTAGCATAAGCAAGGAGCCTCTTATGGACTCTCTTGCAACATTTGTGTTGCACCAAGTACTTGCATCACTCTAAAGAAAGGTCAAGGCATAGCATTCACTGTGATGTACAAGAATGCATGAACAATGCCATAATTAGCCTCTCATAGCCCATCCTCACCCACAAATGTCAAAATGACAAGTTCTTGCCTTGCTTTCTCGAAGAATGAGAAGTTGCTCAAGAACAATGGATGGAAACCATTGTCATGAATGCTAAGCTAGCTAATGATGGATAGGAGTCCACTTTGAATGAAAACATAATTGATGTTCATGGATTTGTGTGATTTCCTCCTCTCAAGCCTTAATGGCAAAGCTTTAGGGTTGTTATATTTTGGGTGCTAAGTGACAGTTATGGAAAATCACTAAATGTGAATTCCCAGCTGCCAATTTTGATAACTATTTTTATGCTCTTTAAGCAATTTGGATTAACATTTTAAATTTTATTAGGTTGTGACATAAGCTACACAACCCACTGTTTATGTATAAATGTGTAAAATATACACTGATATTATTAATAGTTAAAGAAGCAATATACAAACAAACAAACTCATCATATCAAAATCACTCTGAATAAGAGCAACAATCAATAGCACTCACCTTCCTTCACATGACAAATGGACTAACTTTGGAGAATTCTCTCAAATAATATTTATCCCATCATGCAATCATAACTACACACATAAGGGATGTATTTTTCATAGGAGGGACTACCCACCTACTTTAAGCTTGGACTTAAATATTTGTCATGGTCAGTGATAGATGGTGATGGAATTTTTACCATGCTTGCTTTTATTTTCAACCATGACACTAAAACGGAAATCATGAATGGCATATTCGGTTGGGTTGAAATAGAAGGAGAATTTGGTCTTCCAGGAGATTTAACAATTGATCAGAATGTTGTTACGAATATCTATTTGTTGAACGTAGCTCATTCACTTGCTTTTATAGAAGGAGACATCGAGTGGTACTGCAATTCTTCATTGCTTTCAGATGATAGTGACGAGATTAGGCAGCAAGAAAATGGCTTGGCTGTGGATTTTGTAAAAGGGTCCAAGGTTCAAGTGCATGTTGAGTGGTTGAGATTTTCATTAACTCACACTGATGATAGGCTTCGTATAGATGTTGCATAATTGTTGTTCTTAAATCCCAAGACGTCAAGCTTGGTATCCAGATTAGAACTGAGTTTGATGCGAATGGAAATTCCATTAAACATGTGTTGCTCTTCTACAGCTTTTGGAATGAAGTGGACTATGCTCTTCAGAAAGTTTTTTTCACGGGTACGTACTGCAATTGAAAGGAAAATGAAACAAATTGCATCCAAATTATGTGTTAATGGTAGTAGCAATGTGTGCATATATGGTGTAGAAACAGGTTATTCACTTGCAGCAAATTATAAGAAATACAATAAGAGTATATTGGAAGGTGTAAGGGAACTCGACCGGTTTAGGAAGTGGTTGGGCTGCCTTCTTTTTTCATCTTTGTATCCTTCAGCTCCCTATGAAAGGAAGAGCATGGCTATGGAGCTGTTATTGGTGATGATTAATGTTTGGTCCATTCATCAACTGGAAAAGCAAGAGTCTAGTCAATGTGCATCGTCTTCATCTTTAGGTACTAGTTAGTACCATCCATATGATCAAGGGCCGCTTTTAGTAGATTCCACACTGGTATTCGTTGGAACTATTGTAGATAGTTGGGACAAATTGAGAGAAAATGCATTTCAAATCCTTATATAGTTTCCTACTCCTCTACCTGGAATCACTAATAAGGTCATTGTTAATGAAGTTATCGGGTGTTCAAAAAATCTTGTTAGCAGTCCACGTGTGAGAGAGAGTGATGCAGGAGAATTGGATTTGCATCTTATCTTCATAAAGTATGTTTAGGAGCTTGGCTGGACTATGAAAATTGCCCAAGATCATGTTTCCGAGTCTGAATTGTTTGAATCTCGTTTACTGCGCAAGAGTGCTAAGAGGCCTAAAAAGAATTACTTACATAGAAATAACGTTGGAACTCCAATTGGAGAATACATTCAGTCCTAGATTCACTGGTTAAACATGGGAATTGAAGAGGGTGAGAAATATCTGGTGAAAGAATGTGAGCACATCTTTATTCATGGAATATTTCTTACACTACAATACACAATTGAAGAATTGGATTGCACTTCCGAGGCTACTCGAGCAAGTGCCTCTCAGGTACAGGCTTCCCTAGAGAGGCTTCTTGGACTTGTGGTGTGGGTGACATCGTTGGCACTTTGGGTAGTTTCTGTAGATGCATTGGATATGCCAGAGAAGATTGAAAGTTTTATTGATGATCTCCAATCTGGTAATCGGGCTTTATCAGTTGACAAAAAGGATCCTGAAACAACAAATGGAATGCAAGAAGAGGATACTAAATATATTGAGACTGTGGGACAAGTTGAGCAGGTTGTCATGGTTGGTTGCTGGCTTGCCATGAAAGAGGTTCGTAAGATCATGATTTTATGTTATTTATTTGTTTTCTTCCTGACTCATACACATGTTATTTTCTTGTTTTGGTAATTAAGATAGTTCTCTTATATTGAATATGTACAAAATAAAATACATTCATGTCGAGGCATTGTTTTGGACTGCAAACTAAAAATTAACAAGCCAAACCTAGACCCTTCAGGGCCTGATTCAAAATATTGACAAAAACTTGAAATAAACCCAAAGAGAATGACCTGAGAGAACTAGAGCTCATTCTTGAGAGCCCGAGTCGACATCATATGGTTTCCATCTTTTGGGTTTGGGGTTGTAATATTTTTTCTGCTTTGGATGAGCTCGAACTTGAGAACAAGAATCCTGATGATGTCCTGTTTATTGGATTTTCTGACATTGGAAAGCTGTCATTCTCATAATCCAAAACCCAACACCAGTGAAAATTTGTTTCCTATATTAATATCATAATCGTCTTTACCAGTTTGTTATGTCGAGAGGGGAAGGGAATGCAACAGTTCAAAATAGTATTGTTTTGCTAAAGGAGGTTGTAACACTCCAATACTAAGTTGAAATGTAATAAATTCATGTTATTTAAGTGATATTAGGCCATTAGTTAGTAAAGTGGATAAGAGTATTAGGTAGCACAACACATTAGAGAAATTTTGGGGTCTAAAATGGGCCTCCTAAGGAAAATAATAAAATAATAGTTAAAATAATAAAATAATATTGATTAATTTTGGAGGAAGAAA
>LPNX010801637.1:46306-115220 GCA_001517045.1 Pseudotsuga menziesii | reverse complement strand
CACTTTCGAAAAATAATAAATAATTGTATAATGCGAAAAAAAATTAACAAAAAAATATGCACATCACACTGCATTTTATGTAGATCATGCTCATATATATTTTAAATTATTAATGCAAAATTGAATTACTCTACGTGGACACGAGCCACTTATTAGATTCTTCAAATTTTTAAGGTCACACAGTTCATTAAATGCAAAAATTCACACATTAAATGACATCGAAATATTTTAAAAAAAATATCACTATGAAGCCAACATAATATTCTACAATTTGTTTTTTTACTGCAAGTCAAAATTCACATGGCATATATGCGTTTTGATGGCTTCTATCTAGCACATGAGTAAAAAATCAGGTTTTCATCGCCAAATTTGGCCAAAAAGTGTTACCCATCTTCATGGAATCACCCAAGATACTGTATATGTAGAGCTCTATTTTAAATACCATTTGAATGCACTTAATATGTAACTAGATTTTATTAATTTTGTTTGAAAATATTGGCCTTATTAAAATAATTCACACAATGTGAAAGAATAAGAACCTTAATTAGATCTGCTTGATCCCATATGATGAGAATTCCTTTATGAGCTTCTTCAGAATATGGCCACAATGGCAATCTAAGGTTCAGATCATAAGATGGAAAAGCACCAGCAGTTTTTGCAATCTTAATAGCCTCATGATGTGTCGATCTGCATGGTTATGAGATTAGACATATTGATCCATAATGAAATATGCTTGCCTGCAAGAAAATTATATTATAAAACAAAATGTTAGTAAAGGGAACAATTTTTCAATGTTGCACAATTCCAATTTCCAATCACTACAATGTCTTGAGTAGTGATATTAAAAGATAGCATCTACAATGGATAAACAAGAAATTACCATATTCAAACAACATTCAATAAAGAAAACTAGATGATTCTTAAATTTAAAACCAACAATTACAGATAAAATACTTGATCTCCAACATACAACCACAAGTCTAGTGCACCAAAAACAAAGACCATTGTCACATGCCCCAATTTTGCAAAAAACAATATTATCTTATTTGATTTTATTTGAGGACAATATATTAAATTTTATGCTAAGTTGTAACTGATGACTCAGCAGAGTCAAGGATATTTGATGTAATTCTGAATATTTTAATTATAAATAAATAAAGGTGGAGACAACAGCTTAGGAGAGCTGTTAAAAGAGTGTTTACTGGTCAAATTGGTGGAGGAGACTGGGTGGAGAGAAAACAGACATGTGGCAGCATCCTCAAACCACTTCCAACTGTTGCAGGTGGAAACCTCCCTACATTTGGGGTCATAATTCCCCAATTAAGTGGAATCAAAGCAGGTGGCTCAATTAATGACAACTAACCCAAAAGACCTAGGCAATCTTTATAAAAATGCCCATTGAAGAGAGCTGAGGCTGCTCATTCTAGAGAAGTGATCATTCATGTGAATGTACTTCAAAGAAATTCAATGGAAGGGAATTGTGGAAGAGTTTGAGGGGATAACTGCTGAGTGATCTAGTGAAACTTTTAGGCTAAAAGATCTTACTGCTGAGTGCAGGGTGTTTTACTGAGTCATTGGACTAGTCTACTATTTGCATGCTCCACCAGTTCTCAGTCGAGAAGACCAGGAACAGGCTTGGGGGTCCTGAGGAAGCGTTGTTTGAGCGCTCTCCAGGAGTTTGGTAGGGAGGAACCCTGTGACGATGGCGAAGCACAACCAACTGCAAGAAAATCTTAGCTCATCACCGCAATGACAGGCCACGGGGAAACAAGATGGAGCTACGGACAGGCCGCAAGCAAGTGCAAAGCAAAACCAATAAACTCTCGTAGAATAAAAACCCATAGTAAGGATTTTGGCAACAAGACCGAGCACCGAAGACTACAACAACATTAACCCAAGACTCAGAGGAAACTGGATTAGGAAGGAGCTCACAGCTGCCATGAAAGTCTTACAGAACATCCCGAAGGCCAGCGTGAACTGCGGAGGGAAAATGATAAAGGGTTAGGGTTGCAATGGTCTTATATCTCCAATTCACGGACAGGAGATGGCCATGTTCCCTCCAATAAATCAAACCATGCATGGGTCGATTTCAATAGTTCACCTACGTTTCAATCATCCCAATTATTTACACAATGATTTATTCCCAAACTTTGCATAATCTATGATGTATGCATATATAAATATCCCACCGTTAATCATATATCAATTTATCGTAATATTGATAGCTCGATATTGGAGTTTGGGTAAAACAATGATTTCTCAATGTTAACCCTAGTAAAATATGGTAACCATTTGATGTATGGAAAAGTCCAAAGTTGATTTGTTTCGAACCTTCAAACTAACTATAGATTTGTATGATTGTAAACATTGTTGATTATTCATGTTTATAACCCTTTTAAAAAAAACAACAACTCGAATGGTGATAAATTATAGAGTGGGATAGCATAGTAAAATAGTATAATCATGAAATCTATTACAAGTTCAACTTTGGTTTAGACTGGCATAGACACTAGTTGCTTTTCAATTTATCTAATGCTAGTAATTTACCATGATTATTTATTTGGTAAGATAGTTTTGTGATTATGCAAGATAACTTGTACTTAGCATAGGGTAGAAATTTGTTCATAGTAGAGAGATCTACCATAATAGCCACTATAGGCATTAACTTGATGTAAGAAACGCGTTATGGTAGTAATAAGAATTACAATGTAATAACCTTACTCAAGTCCATAATCATTGGAACAACATTGATTGACTTAGATATATGAAGTAAGGAAAACAGTTTTCCATGTGAAACGATGCAGTTAATTTTACACTAATCAAGCTTATAATATCAAGAAGTTTTACAGGAAATAAGTTTTACAGGAAATAAGTTTTCCTATAGAATGTAAATATCGATCAGTTTGGTACTTAGGTAAATAATACAATAATGTATATGATACAATAGTACATGCAATACGACATTGACGAGGAAGCTAATAACATGTTAGTGAGCAACTGATTTGTACATATAAGTAATAGGTTGATACTTACCATAACTAGTAAGATAAAAATGAAATTTAATTTATTCTATTGAGAATCTTTACTATCAGTATTGATAGAAGCTCTTTCATGAATAAAAACCAATAGTACAATAAGTATAACATTTGCAAGATAAGCATGTTAAAATAGAAATTAATATGTGACAAAGAATACGAGCTTAGAGTTCACAGTAAGTACCGTTGGTGTCGCTAAGTTTGATAAAGAAAGGAATTCATTTATTTGAACTTTGCTTACAAGAAAAACTGGAGAAAATAAACTACTTTACCTCATTGAAGTTGCTTGAAATTTATCAGCTTATTTTACTAAGCATGTTAATTGCAAATAGAAACACTTCTTGATACTTTATGAATTTAAAACGTCTACTTGTTCGATCATACCTGTAAACCTGTAAGAACCAACAATCTTTCTGCATTAGAATAAATGCTAAGTAAGCCCAAGATTCAAATTTAGATTCCACCTACTTTCCATAAAGAAGACTCATTAGTAAACTAAAAGACAACAGTATGCATGCAAATCTTATTTATGTTACGAAAAGGAAACTGCTTAGTTAACGTAGTTTGAAAATGTGTAATACTAATCATTGGACTGTTTCATTTTCCACTAACCCTTAGCTATTAGTAAACCATAGATTCAACATTTTATGTTATCTCAAAATTTTAAATTTTTGTGAAAATTTGGGGTTAGGTCATGTGGTATCAGAGCACAAGGTTCAAACACTAGGCCTTGATGAAGCCCAACTAGCTTTTATAAAACAATGATTTTGAATTATTTTGCTGATGTATTTTCTTTTAAATGTTATTCAACAGAGAAATTGTTTCTGAAGTTTAACAAACAGGTATGGAAAGGATGGAGGAATATGCAGAGGAAGAATCTCCATTTACTGAACCAGAAAACTTACCAAGAGATCATATACCATAAGATCTAACCACCAATTCCTCAGAACTATTACAAATAGTAAAAGACCTAAAATATGAAATGGAATCTGTAAAACGAGAGAATGAAAGGATTCTGAGGGCTCAGGAGGAGCTGAATCAGATCCTAACAGAAAGGTTTCAAACTGAGGGTAGGGGTAGAAGAACTGAATCAGAATATACAAGTCATCAACATAAATTTAAAAAGATGAAACATACTAAAAATGAAAGCAGTTCATCTTCAGAGGTGTTTGGTGAACAACGAAATTTCCATTCTAGTAATGAAAGTAGTGATGACAACCATTACACTAAAAAGAGAATATACATACCTTATGAGCAAATTTTTGGGGAATTCAAAAAGATAAAACCACCAACATTCAATGGAGATACTGACAAGGGGGAGGAAGCGAAATCCTCGTTATCTGGGATGAAGAAGTACTTCCAGATATATAACTATTCTAACCAATTAAAGGATAGAATGGCTATCTACAATATTTCAGGAAAGGCTAACATTTGGTGGCAATACTTGAAGAGAGTGAAGGGAATAAAAGAGAAGAATGTAAACTGGAGTACCTTCAAGAGGTACTTTAAAAAGAAATTTTGTCTGAGCAATACTACGAAGAGAGAGCAAAAGAATTTTATGAGCTTAAATTAGGATCAATGACTATGAAAGATTTAAACAACAAGTTTTTATGTCTGCTTAGGTATGTGCCATACCTTGTAGATGAAAAATCAAAGGTACAACGATTCCTCAGCTGTCTACCTTATCATATTAAGGACAGGATTGAGTATGACAATCCAAAGACTTTGGAAGAATCCATGAGGAAAGCTAACTTCTGTTATGAATAGAATCGGAAGAAGGAAAGCATGGCCAACTGGAAGGCCAAGAAGAACAATAATCATTATGATCAAAAGAAGAAAGAATTTGTGCCCAATAGAAATTCTAAGAACAATAAGGCTAGAAATTTTATTAACAAGAATTTCCAAGGAAATAAGAATAATTCACCAAGCAATCAGAATAATTCCAAGGGTAAAGAATTTGCTAATAACCATGGTAATCACACCAAGAACTTTAAATGCAAAGAACCTATAAAGTGTTGGGAGTGTAATGGCCCACACTAAGCCTTAGTCTGTCATAATCGAAAAAAGACTGTCAATAATATTCATACCATACAAGAGGAGATGACTGTTGGAGAATTAGAGAGGACTATGCCCAGAATCAATGCAGCTTTGGAGAATCGACAAGCAGAATATCAAGCTTCCATGGTGGAAGTAGAAAGTATGATAAACCAAACCCCTATAACTATTTTAATTGATCCGGGAGCTAGTCTCAGTGATATGTCACCTAAAATGGTAGAAAAATGTAAGTTACATGTTGAAAAATTTGAAAATTCTTGGTTGGTTCAGTTAGCCACTGGTGCTAAAAGGAAGGTAACTTGTTTTGTAAAAGAATGTGTAGTAGTTATGGATCATTTTGAAACTGTTGTAAAGCTTAATGTATTACCTCTTGGTTCTTATGACATACTCATCGGTATGGATTGGTTAGAACAGCATAGGGTAATTTTAAATTGTTATGATAAAACCTTTACGTGTTTAAACAGTGATGGAAAACCAGTAAGTGTAAAAAGAATCCCTAGAAAAACCACCATAAGGTAGATTTCTGCTTTGCAGCTTAAGAGAGCTGTTAGGAAGGGTTGTAAAGCTTATGCAGTAACAATAACTGATGAGGAGAATCTAAATAAGACAGATAAATTAAAATTGGAAGACATACCAGTATTAAAAGAATATGTTGATGTATTTTCGGAAGAAATTCCGGGACTACCTCCAAAAAGGGAACTGGATTTTACCATTGAGCTGGTACTTGGTGCAATACCTAGCTCAAAAGCCCCTTATCGAATGAACATACTTGAACTTAATGAATTAAAGTCGCAATTAAAACAACTTATTGATAAAAAGTATATTCGACCTAGTGTGTCTCTCTGGGGGCCACCTGTCATCTTCCTTAAGAAAAAGGACGGAACCATGCGACTTTGCATAGATTACCGTCAGTTGAATAAGATGACCATTAAAAATCGATACCCATTGCCTCGCATAGATGATCTGTTTGATCAACTACGTGGAGCCACGCTGTTTTCGAAAATAGATTTAAGGTCTGGATATCATCAAGTTAGGATTAAAGATGAAGACATCTTTAAAACAGCTTTTAGAACTCGATATGGCCATTACGAGTTTGTCGTCATGCCATTCGGGCTTACTAATGCCCCAGCTGTTTTTATGTGTTTAATGGACAACGTTATGCATAAGTATCTAGATACGTTTGTAGTCATGTTCATCGACAATATATTAATCTATTCAAAAACTGAAAAAGAACATAAAGAACATTTAAAAATTGTTTTGCAAGAGTTACGAGATCATCAACTCTTTGCAAAGTTTAGTTAATACGATTTCTTCAAAGATAAGATTCAGTACTTAGGTCATGTGGTGACTAAGGAAGGGATTTCGATGGATCCCGAAGAGATAAAGACGTTCGAATATTGGCCGGTTCCTAAGGATGTAACTGATGTTTGATCCTTCATGGAAATTACCGGTTATTACCGAAGGTTCATTGAGAGTTTTTCGAGAATCGCGAATCCAATAACTTCTTTGCAGAAGAAAGGAAAGAAATTTGATTGGAACAAAAAATGCGAGGAAAGCTTTAAAAAGTTAAAAACTTTATTAACCAGCACACCTATTTTAAGAATAGTTGATCCAAATAAAGAATTTGTAGTGTGCACTGATACCTGCAATGATAGTTTAAGTGGTGTCCTGACTCAAGAAGGGCATGTTATTTCCTATGAATCTTGGAAATTAAAAATTCATGAAAAGAATTATGCAACTTATGATCTGGAATTAGCTGTTGTTATACATACTCTAAAGTTGTGGCGTCATCACCTAATTGGCAGAAAAATTATTTTAATGACTGATAATAAAGGAGTAAAGTATCTGTTAGATCAGCTTAATCTAAATACCAGACAAGCTAGGTGGCTAGCTTTTCTAAGTGAGTATGATTTCGAAATTCAGCACATTAAAGGTAAAGAAAATAAAGTTGTTGATGCATTAAGTAGGAATGCAAGGCTGAATTTCACAGCAGTTATCAGTACTTATACAACATATATGGATGAACAGCTTAAAGCAGGGATAGAACAAGATGAAATTTACCAAAATTTACAAGCTAAAATGAAAGAAAATCCAACAGAAATCTTAAGTAAAGGATACAGTTTGAATGCAAAAAAATATTTACTGTATAAAGACAGAATGTATGTACCTAATGTACCTAAATTTAAGTTGTTAATTTTGAATGAAATTCGTAAAACTCCATACTCAGGTCATCCAGGCTATCAAAAGACTATAACTATGTTAAGAAAATAATATTTTTGGCCAAATATGAAGACTGAATTAGCAGAGTATATCGCTAGGTGTTTTGAATGTCAACAAGTGAAAACTGAACATCAACACCCAGCCAGATTACTTCAGCCATTACCCATTCCTCGCTGGAAATGGGAGATAATTAGTCTCAATTGTGTTACTGGACTACCTAGAAATCAGAATTTAAATGATTCTATCATGATAGTGGTCGATAAGTTAAGTAAAGCAGCTCACTTTATACCTGTTAAAACTACGTATAAAGCTGCAAACATAGCTGATATCTTTCTAAAAAAGATTTTTTGATTGCATAGAATACCGAAAGTTATAATCTCAGATAGAGATCCTAAATTTACAGGTGACTTTTGGAAATATTTGTTTAAAGGATTAAACACTACATTAAATTTTAGTACTTCATTCCATCCTCAAACAGATGGACAAACTGAAAGAGTAAACCAAGTACTGGAAAATTTATTAAGAATGTATGTGAAAGACCAGCCAGGTAAATGGGAGGATTATTTGCATCTGGTAGAATTTGCTTATAATAATGATTATCATCCATCAGCCATATTTAGTCCTTTCGAAATTTTGTATGGAAGGAAATGTAATACTCCTATCTCTTGGAGTAATCCGGTGGATAGATTAGTATTAGGACCTAAACTGTTAAAGGAAATGGAAGAAATTGTAAATCAGGTACAAGGTAGTCTGAAAGTTGCACAGGATCGACAGAAAAGTCAAGCAAACCTTAAAAGAACTCCAAAAGAGTTTCAGGTAGCTGAACATGTGTTCATCAAAATGAGGCCCAAAAAGAACTCTCTGAGATTGGGAAGTTGTGCAAAAATAGCACCTTGTTACTGTGGTCCATTTGAAATACTATCCAGGATTGGACAAGTAGCTTATCAATTAGCATTACCACCAAATTTTAAGAGTACATAATGTTTTTCACATTTCTGTATTAAATAAATATGTTCATGATGCTACTCATGCTGTTAACTGGAATGATGTATAGGTGGAACCGGAAGGAGTTTTTCTAGTGGAACCAGACTGTATCCTCGGGCGAAGGGAGATCACACTTCAGAACCGCACCATTGGACAGGTGAAGATGCAATGGAAGCACCTTAGTCCAGAGGAAGCCACCCGGGAATTAGAAAGTAATATGTGAGATGCATATCCAATTCTGTTCCAGGGGAATTCTAAGGATGAAGAATAAATAACATCGAGGACGATGTTATGTCCTAAGGGGGTGTGTATGTCGCATGCCCCAATGTTGCAAAAAACAATATTATCTTATTTGATTTTATTTGAGGACAATATATTAAATTTTATGCTAAGTTGTAACTGATGACTCAGCAGAGTCAAGGATATTTGATGTAATTCTGAATTTTTTAATTATAAATAAATAAAGGTGGAGACAACAACTTAGGAGAGCCGTTAAAAAAGTGTTTACTGGTCAAATTGGCGAAGGAGACTGGGTGGAGAGCAAACAGACATGTGGAAGCATCCTCAAACTACTTCCAACTGTTGCAGGTGGCAACCTCCCTACACTTGGGGTCATGATTCCCTAAGAAAGTGGAATCAGAGCAGGTGGCTCAATTAATGACAATTGACCCAAAAGACCTAGGCAATCTTTATAAAAATGCCCATTGAAGAGAGCTGAGGCTGCTCATTCTAGAGAAGTGATCATTCAGGTGAATTTACTTCAGAGAAATTCAATGGAAGGGAATTGTGGAAGAGTTTGAAGGGATAACTGCTGAGTGATCTAGTGTAGCTTTTAAGCTGAAAGATCTTACTGCTGAGTGCAGGGTGTTTTACTAAGTCATTGGACTATTCAATTATTTACATGCTCCACCAGTTCTCAGCCAAGAAGACCAGGAACAGGATCGAGGGTCCTGAGGAAGCGTTGTTTGAGCGCTCTCCAAGAGTTTGGTAGGGAGAAACGGCCTCCTAACGTTGTTGTTGTCTATCCTAATCAGGTTCTACATTATTTTGTTTTATTGTGTTAGATAGTTAAATATGAATCTGACTATTAAATATATGTGAAATATTTAGTTGTAAAATGTTAGAGTTGGTAATCTTTTAGATTATTGAAGAAATGAATCTGAAATAGTAATGTGTTAAGATGGAAAATAATTCTAATCTGTGTTTTTCCACACCTGGAAGGACTAGGTCATACTCCAACACAGATAGAGTATTTACAGTAGATGAAGAAAATGTTAAGAGGCTGAATAGAATAGATGTGGTTCTGCATTTAATAATAGCAGAGTAATTTATTTCAATATGTAGGTTATTATTAAAAAGAACAATAATCTTGTTATCTATGTTTATTGTTTTTACAAGCTTATTTATGTAAATATACTGGAAAAGAAAGAGCAGTAATCTAGTACAGGTAGAAGGATTAATATGTTAAGAAAATACCCTAGTAGATAAGATGTTGTGTTTACAGACAGTAGATTATTATTTTTATTTTAAGTTAAAGTATGCTAGAGGATAAACTGTGTTATGTTAGATATATATTCATTTGTGTTTACTTAGTAACTAATTTCAATGCAGTAGAAGAATCACAATCAAACTATATTGTTTATATTCAGTTCAGTAAAAATATAAACTACTAATCATATAGTTTATTTACTAATAATATCAACTAAACTAAGGCTAACAATTACTATAAACTAAGAAGGGTTATATGAAAAGTATTTAAATTATAAAGAACAAACTAGTTACAGAATCTATGCTTATCTTTTCAAATAACTCCAGTAAAATTCTTTCTATCATCTCAGTAGATAAAAACAAATAGAATATAATAATAACTAACATGAAAATAAATATACATCTATATAAAGAACTGTTCTATAATTATCAACAAGTTTATACCTGCAAAAGTAAACTACAGGGTCAAAACCCTAAACTAAATATATTGTTTCAAATAAAAACAATTAAGCGATAATCCATTTATTTGGATCATTACATCAATAAACAATTAAACTATTATAGATTGGTTACAGTCCTTACTGCAAATATATGAATAGATACAAATTTAAGATATCACAACACACACTTGTAATAATATTAACTTAAAACAAATTTAACAAGTAACGGAACCTATTTAAAATAAATTAAAAGAATTATTTAAATAAGGGATTCATTGAGGAAAACCCTAGCTCGTATTCCTAAGAAAACAAGTAAGTATTACAAATTACTCTATGACTGAGTTACGGTCTTAAAATAAATAACCATATTATATACACAAAATATAATAAACAGTAATTTTCTTTATTCACAATTGGATTGGGGAAAACCCTAATTTATACAGAGTCACAAAACAGTATTACTGCAAAACGAGTCCAAGCTCAAAATAAGTATTTTTAAAAATCATTGCATCGCAGTGACAGGTCGTAAGGCTAAATTTCTTAACTAATTACAACACCCATCTCACGGTCGGGACTACCCATTGACTTAGCGAGGGTTTGAAGACATAATAAAACCAACAACAACTTTTAAAAAGAAACTGTATAGCTAATGGCGAAGCTGGACAAGCTTCTAATCTCAAGGTTACACCATCGACAACCCTGTTACAAGCAGGTTAAGAACCCATTCGTTGAACCCAGGGCTTACTAGTTTGGAGCCATGAACCCTCAAAGACAGCCAGCAGCATCTTCTTCACTATTCGCAAAAGTGGTCACAAGTTCCTGCAAGAGCATGACACTGTGTTAGTTATGAAACTCTTTCGCTAATGTAAAACCCTACTGTAAAAATAAATCTACTGTGAGTCTTCTAAACTGGAAAGAAAATAAAGTAATTACCTTAATAAAGAGAATGAACAGTCTAGCGACAGGACTATCACCAACAGCAAAGTATGCATCCAAATATCTGAACCCTGCGACGATGGCGAAGCACAACCAACAGCAAGAAAAGCTTAGCTCCTCACCGCAATGACAGGCCACGGGGAAACAAGATGGAGCTACGGACATGCCGCAAGCAAGTGCAAAGCAAAACCAATAAACCCTTGTAGAATAAAAACCCACAGTAAGGAGTTTGGCAACAAGACCGAGCACCGAAGACTACAGCAACATTAACCCAAGACTCGGAGCAAACTGGATTAGGAAGGACCTCACAGCCGCCATGAAAGTCTTGCAGAGAAGCCCAAAGGCAGCGTGAACTGCGGAGGGAAAATGATAAAGGGTTAGGGTTGCAATGGTCTTATATCTCCAATTCACGGACATGAGATGACCACGTGCCCTCCAATAAATCAAACCATGCATGGGTCGATTTCAATATTTCACCTGCGTTTCAATCATCCCAATTATTTACACAATGATTTATTATCAAACTTTGCATAAGCTATGATGTATGCATATATAAATATCCCATCGTTAATCATATATCAATTTATCGGAATGTTGATAGCTCGATATTGGCGTTTGGGTAAAATAATGATTTCTCAACGTTGACCCTAGTAAAATATGGTAACCATTTGATGTATGGAAAAGTCCAAAGTTGATTTGTTTTGAACCTTCAAACTAACTATAGATGTGTATGCTTGTAAACATTGTTGATTATGCATGTTTATAACCCTTTAAAAAAAAAAAACAACAACTCGAATGGTGATAAATTATAGAGTGGGATAGCATAGTAAAAGAGTATAATCATGAATTCTTTTACAAGTTCAACTTTGGTTTAGACTAGCATAGACACTAGTTGCTTTTCAATTTATCTAATGCTAGTAATTTACCATGATTATTTATTTGGTAAGATAGTTTTGTGATTATGCAAGATAACTTGTACTTAGCATAGGGTAGAAATTTGTTCATAGTAGAGAGATCTACCATAATAGCCACTATAGGCATTAACTTGATGTAATAAAGGCGTTATGGTAGTAATAAGAATTACAATGGAATAACCTTACTCAAGTCCATAATCATTGGAACAACATTGATTGACTTAGACATAGGAAGTAAGGCAAACAGTTTTCCATGTGAAATGTTGCAGTTGATTTTACACTAATCAAGCTTATAATATCAAGAAGTTTTACAGGCAATAAGTTTCCCTACAGAATGTAAATATCGATCAGTTTGGTACTTAGGTAAATAATACAATAATGTATATGATACAATAGTATATGCAGTACGACATTGACGAGGAAGCTAATAGCATGTTAGTGAGCAACTGATTTGTACATATAAGTAATAGGTTGATACTTACCATAACTAGTAAGTTAAAAATGAAATTTAATTTATTCTATTGAGAATATTTACTATCAGTATTGATAGAAGCTCTTTAATGAATAAAAACCAATAGTACAATAAGTATAACATTTGCAAGATAAGTATGTTAAAATAGAAATTAATATGTGACAAAGAATACGAGCTTAGAGTTCATAGTAAGTACCGTTGGTGTCGTTAAGTTTGATAAAGAAAGGAACTCATTTATTTCAACTTTGCTTACAAGAAAAACTGGAGAAAATAAACTACTTTACCTCATTGAAGTTGCTTGGAATTTATCAACTTATTTTACTAAGCATATTAATTGCAAATAGAAACACTTCTTGATACTTTATGAATTTAAAACATCTACTTGTTCGATCATACCTGTAAACCTGTAAGAACCAATAATCTTTCTGCATTAGCATAAATGCTAAGTAAGCCCGGAATTCAAAGTTAGATTCCACCTACCTNTTAAAACATCTACTTGTTCGATCATACCTGTAAACCTGTAAGAACCAATAATCTTTCTGCATTAGCATAAATGCTAAGTAAGCCCGGAATTCAAAGTTAGATTCCACCTCCCTGCCATAAAGAAGACTCATTAATAAACTGAAAGACAACAATATGCATGCAAATCTTATTTACATTACGAAAAGGAAACTGCTTAGTTAACGTAGTTTGAAAATGTGTAATACTAATCATTGGACTGTTTCATTTTCCGCTAACCCTTAGCTCTTAGTAAATCACAAATTTAGAATTTTATGTTATCTCAAAATTTTAATTTTTTGTGAAAATTTGGGGTTTTGACAACCATGAGGTTTGAATTTTCACAGATAGATCAAATTCCAACATATCTACAACGTGTTATAAAGTTTCCATTAGTTTTTTTCATTAACTTTTTATATTACAAAAGAAACCATGTATACAAGGGATAAATCATCTCTTCCTTATTGAGATTAAGGTTAGAATAAGGCTGATGTAAACCAATCTGAGGTATCCTATACAATTTGTGAGAAGTGATCCTTATTAGATATTTGGGCACATGCCTCGTCAAATACATCTTTTGAAAATAGGAGATGGAGCAATTAAGACCTTCAAATAAAGACTTACAATGCAACTTCCATATTTGAAAGTACATAACAACAACTTGAAAGCAATTCCATAGTTCTAAATCGAAAGAGTACTCTAATGCTAATCACCGAGGGATTCATTCTAGTGATATGGAGCATTGGAACATTTATGCAAACCTATGTTGAATAATACCCAAACAATGTCAAACACACTGGAAATCCCAAAATATAATTTATAAATAATATCAAACAGTGAATAAGTAGGACCAAACCTTGATTGGACATTCAAGGCTTGTAGGACCAAACCTTGCTTAACCAATTGATCCATTTAAACTCTGTATCTGATGAAGATCACCATGTATTGAGGGTGAGACAATTCTAACTTCATGTGCAGGAGACGATAAAGTTTCTCCCTATCATAATGAAAGATACAGGCTTACCCTAAAGCCATCTCCAATATCTACATATTGAGCCATGAAGGGCATTGTTTAATTTGGGTAATCTTCACAAATGAAAAGATTTTGCAGCTCTCTAACAATACTAACTTTGCATGAAACCAACAAGGATAGTCTACATGCATGAGTTCTCCAGTCTTTTCATTTCTATCAAGATACTAATGGAGGTTGGTATTTTCCTTCCATTGGTATTTTCATGAATCATGGGTTGCCAATAACACCTAAAGGCTAAAATTTTGTATGTAGTCACCCGTATTGTTAACCCCAACCACATATAACTATAGAATTTTGATAAAACTTGTAGGTATGCATTTGTTTCTTATCTTCACCTTATATTATACAACTCTCCAAAGTTTGTACAATGATAGATTGTCTGGAATGATATGTAAAAGAATAATAACTAGGATAAGTTGAAAGAATAGTGGAGTTCTCTATATGCAATAGATACAAAACTACTAAGATATTGATAAATCTCTAAAAAGTTAAGAACATTGTCAGTGACAAGGCCTTCACACATTTAATTTCTACATTCTCTAGATCTTTTTTCTACAAAAAATGCATTCATAACTTGAGATTTTGTGTGAAAACATCTCTGATTTCCTAGAACCGTCTCCCTTAAGAGTTTTGATTCCATTGAATAAAATTGGTATGAACAAAAAATTAATACGGAATTTTCTTGTTAAGGATCTTTCATAATTTGAATGAATTGATTGAATAATTATTATTCATAAATCCTATTATCACCACTAAATTCCTTAATACATTGTTAGGGCTTGAACCCATTTTATCTTTAACTAATTGTAAGGCTTTAGGATTTGCTCATACCTTAGCTTCCTGGTCACAAAAGAGCTCCCTACCCTGACACTCCCTAGGTTTTCTTTTCTTTTGGATAGGTGATGAGTCAGAGGAAATGTTGAAAATGCAAAAAAATACATCTAATCAAATGCATTATGTGATCTGAAATTTACTTAAAGGATCTTTATAACCATTATTTGCATGTGAAGTTTAAAATGTTAATTACTCACAAACAACCTTTAAAATGCATATTTGAAGAATATCCATCAACACATAAACACATAAGAATGTAAGCAAACCATCAATGGACAAGATCTGATAACGGAGTTCACCAGACCTCCTGGCTACGTCTTCGGGCCACTTCCAAATGGGAAGGCCGATAGATAAAAATCTTTAAATGCTTACAAATGTGTATTCTGAAAAAAATTCTAAGTTCTGTAACTCAGACACATAAACAGACTGCACCACTACGTTCCCCTTGAAAAATCGAGAAAATGAGTATAAAGTTGACCATGTTCGCCTGAGACCTCCTCTGGCACGCAATTCGAGACAACCAATATGCACAAAAAGACAAAAATACTAAATGATCTGTACTTCATCTCAGGGACTGTGTCGATACTTCTTTGCAAAACCTTGCATCCGAACTTTGTCACGTGCTATGTAAAATTCCGAACTCCGAACTTGACCCCCGTGGCTAGAAATCATGGTTCTTTTTATAGCATCTGGACATTTCAAGTCTAAAACCATACTATGCCGAATTCTTTAACAAGTGGCTGCTTTGGCGCATTGGTTAAAGCACTTGTCAAAATGGGAGGAGGTCGCGGGATCAAACCCGCGGAACTCTTACATATCTTTCTTTTTGTTGTATGGTGGCACAATATTTATTAACCACGTTTCAACATGGATAATGTTTGGCGCTATCAAATAGCTAATGATTATAACACTATTGCAATATGGTGGCACAATATGTTTTAACCACGTTTCAACATGGATAATGTTTAGCTAATGATTATAACACTATTGCAATGTGGCATTAACCTTTAGGATTCGATAATGTTTTAACATAAAGTCCCACCGCTTGGTTAATAGTTGGGTTCCATGTTTCCATATGGTTAAGCAACTAATGATTATAACACTATTGCAATGTGGCATTAACCTTTAGGATTCGATAATGTTTTAATATAAAGTCCCACCGCACCGCTTGGTTAATAGTTGGGTTCCACGTTTCCATATGGTTAAGCCTTTAGTGCTCCACATAATAACATGCTCATGGTTATGGTTTGGCTTTAATATATGTTTCAAAATATGGTCTTTGTAATATGTTCCAATAAGGGGCCTGGGTGTTGGCATAACCCTTGGTCCACTCCCTTTTACACATTAACTTATTAACCATTTCAATGGGGTCATGGTTTCCTTACCATGAGGTCTTGGGTACGTTTCCCATAGTCCCAAAATAACTTTTTAAACCATTTAAACCATCATTGACGAAACTTCAAACTTGAATATCTTCTGCATCTGGAGGCCTTTTTTCACGAAACAAGCGTCATTGGAAAGCTGCTGATGAGATATTTCATTTTGTAAGCATTTATTTCTATTTTTGAAGACTTTAACTTCTATCTCCTTTGAGATGATCCACCTGGATCAAACCTCCCCACTAGAAATCTTTTTTACCACAAAAAAGCATGAAATCATCCTGCAATCAAGTGAAGACATGTTCGTCTCACTTTTCCTGTATCACTTGTCCATTCTTGGAACCTGTAGATATGACTCAACATGACAATAATCAACAATGCACAGATATTGTTAAGTACATTAACTCCTTTTTCAACAAAATCTTTATTCAATATTGTAGGGACCAACCATATAATATTGCCAATCAGTAATAAGCTGAATATCAACATTGAATATGCGAAAGAGTTTGTACTTGTATCATGCTTATGCTTTATCATAGGAACACTATCAACCATAGTAGATGTATTGTGATGCAATGACACTTCCTCTTCATTCTTAGGATAATTTTCTTCCTTAACTTGCATAGACATAAGTGCCAAATTCTGACTTGCATTAACAACTCTTTTCAATTGTTGTGTAGTTCCCAATGATGTGTCATTTTTATATGAATGTGAGGGTACTATGTACTCAATTAATTCCTTAAACAAATGATATTGATTATGTTCTCGATAGAATATTGGCTTTCGATCATATAAATATGGGCTTCCCAACACAATTCCATAGATATCTAGTGGAACCGCATCAAATTCAACTTCATCTACAAACTTGGATGTAATTGCAAACTTGAGATCACATTGTCTTGTTACTTGTAATTTGTTATCTTTGCATACCCAACCTAGTGGATAAGGTTTCTTATGTGATTTAGTTATTAATCCCAATTTCTTAACTACTTCTTTTGAAATAAGATTAGCTTGAGATCCACTATCTATGAGTGTGTCGATCTTGGTTTGTTTAGTGATTACCCTTGTATGAAATAGTGCATTTATTTTTCTATCTTTAGAACCATCATGATCTTTAGATGTAGAAGCACATGAAGAACCAATGTTAGAATCATTACCAACAATAGTTTTACCTTTCACGCCTACGATTGATATCTTTGTTTCATCCTCAGAATCTGATCCAAGGTCCTCAACAATCATCGTAGCCTTTTGCTTCCCTTTTCAATCCTTAAACCACTTCGGTTTCAATTCTGGATGTAGCTTCCAATAGTGTTCTGCATCATGTCCATCTCTTTGACAATGCGAACATGAAAGCTTTGTATCCCCTTTCTTCACAGTTGCTACATGCTTACCTTTCCCTTTTTTCTTTCCTTTTTTTGACTGACTGGATTCAGCTGAAGAAAAATCATGAACACATTCCCTTTTGAATCAATGTGCGTATCTTGCACACATACCTCATCCAGGTTAGTCGGATTAAACATAAGTATTGTATGACGCAAATAATTATGCAATCCTCCTATAAACTTAAGAAGAGTTTCTTGAGTGTAAAGAGGTATACCCAAAATCAAAGCTCTCTTTCTAAATTCCTGAGTGTACTCTTGTACATTCTGACCTTTACCTTGCTTTAAATTTTTCCAATTCATCATGGCTTGTTGGATATATTCTAATGGATAAAATTTCTTCTTTAACGCTGAAGTAAACTCATACCAAGAAGAAATAATTTTACCTTTTGTAAGGAGGTCTTTTTGTGTCTTACTCTCCCACCAAATGAGGGCGGTGCCTTTAAGACGAAAAGTAGTTAACTGGATTTTGACTTGATCATCCACAAGATTTTGAATCCTGCAATACACCTCAATCTGCTTGATCCAATCATCTAGTTTTTTTGTGTTAAGTTCACCATTATATGTACGCAATTCAAACTTAATATCAAGTTTCAAATAAGGTAAATCAGACTTATCCTTCTCAAGTTGTTTCTTTGAATTTGAAGAAGCAGTACTGGAACTTTCAAAAGAGGAAGAAGATGGAGAAGAAGGTTCAGAAGGGTCTTCTCCTTTTTCTGAGGTATTATCCTTTTCTTTCTCCTTCTTTCTTTTCTTCTTTTCCAACCTTTCTTGATAATCTGCAAACAACTTTTCAACTCTATCTGCCATCTGATAGAAAGCTTTGCGGAAGGCCTTCTCATCTTCTTCTCGGTAGTCTTCACTTGCCATTTTCTTTCTTCTTCTCGAGCCAATTTCCGGATCAAATGCTTCAAGATCTCCTTCACCATGCTGAAGCCTGGATATTGTTAACATAAAAACTTCAAAATGCAATGGTTAAACTCGCTCTAATACCACTTGATCTGAAATTTACTTAAAGGATCTTTATAACCATTATTTGCATGTAAAGTTTAAAATGTTAATTACTCACAAAAAACCTTTAAAATGTGTATTTAAAGAACATCCATCAACACATAAACACATAAGAATGTAAGCAAACCATCAATGGACAAGATCTGGTAACAGAGTTCACCAGACCCCCTGGCTACATCTTCAGGCCACTTCCAAATGGCAAGGCCGATAGATAAAAATATTTAAATGCTTACAAATGTGTATTCTGGAAAAACTTCTGAGTTCTGTCACTCAGACACAGAAACATACTGCACCACTGTGTTTCTCTTGAAAAATCAAGAAAACTGAGTATAAAGTTGACCCTGTTCGCCTGAGACCTCCTCTGGCACGTAATTCGAGACAACCAATCTACACAAATAGACAAAAATACTAAATGTTCTGTACTTCGTCTCGGGAACTATGCTAGTACTTCTCTACAAAACCCTGCATCCAAACTTTGTCCCGTGCTATGTAAAATTATGAACTCCGAACTTGACCCCCATGGTTGGAAATCGTGGTTCTCCTTATAGCATCTGGACGCTTCAAGTTTAAAACCATACTATGGCGAATCCCTTAATAAGTGGCTGCTTTGGTGCATTGGTTAAAGCACTTGTTAATATGGGAGGAGGTCGCAGGATCAAATCCGTGGACCTCTCCCATATCTCGCCTTTTGTTGTATGGTGGCACAATATGTATTAACCACGTTTCAACATGGATAATGTTTGGTACTATCAAATAGATAATGATTTGTTGTATGGTGGCACAATATGTATTAACCACGTTTCAACATGGATAATGTTTGGTACTATCAAACAGATAATGATTATAACACTATTGCAATGTGGCATTAACCTTTAGGATTCGATAATGTTTTAACATAAAGTCCCACCGCTTGGTTAATAGTTGGTTTCTGTATGGTTAACCCTTGGCCCACTCCCATTTACACATTAACTTATTAACCAATAGATAATGATTATAACACTATTGCAATGTGGCATTAACCTTTAGGATTCGATAATGTTTTAACATAAAGTCCCACCGCTTGGTTAATAGTTGGGTTCCACGTTTCCATATGGTTAACCCTTGGCCCACTCCCTTTTACACATTAACTTATTAACCATGTCAATGACATGGGATCCCGTACGGTCGGGGAAGGTGGTTTTCACCTAGTCCACCAGGGATCAAATCCCACCGAGACATGGCCCGCTATGATAAGGCTCGAAGGGTAGACGCCCCTTGGATAGACAATCGCCCCTGGACGAGATTGGAGTCCGGGACGCCTCGGCCCTTGCTGAGTCACAAGTTTCTGGTATATCTGGCTTGCGGGTTGTTGGATATACCTGGGGTTTATAGTGGCAGCCGGAGGCCTTGAACTTGGGCCTCACCCAGGTAATCCCGAAGTGTTACCGATTTCCCTAACCTAAAAAAAAAAACTTATTAACCATTTCCATGGCATTAACCTTTAGGATTCGATAATGTTTTAACATAAAGTCCCACCGCTTGGTTAATAGTTGGGTTCCACGTTTCCATATGGTTAACCCTTGGCCCACTCCCTTTTACACATTAACTTATTAACCATTTCAATGGGGTCATGGTAGCCTTACCATGAGGTCTTGGGTTCGTTTCCCATAGCCCCAAAATAACTTTTTAAATCATCTTTGACGAAACTACAAACTTGAATATCTTCTGCTTCCGGAGGCCTTTTTTCATGAAACAAGCGTCACTGGAAAGCTGCTGACAAGCTCTTTCATTTTGTAGGCATTTATTTCTATTTTTGAAGACTTTAACTTCTATATCCTTTGAGATGATCCACCTGGATCATTATGAGATTTTTTCCAAGAAACATGATATTAATATGGAAGTACATAGGCAAGAAAACTGGAAAAAGACACATGGGATAGGTGAGAATAAGAAAAATCCTGCTACATCCCTGATATCATCTGAGAAGAAAGACATGAAGATGCTTAATTTAGTTCAGGTTGGGATTAAAAAGCACATTTCATTATCAACATCTAAATCCGACAATATGAGGTCCACACTAAAGATAAAGAAGCCTACAATCCATTTTGAGGACCATTTGTGGTCTGATGTTGCTAATGCAGTGCCTACAAGCCATTTTGAGAACCATCTAAGGTCTGATGTTTCTAGTGCAGTATCTTTACTAACTGAGCCAGAGTTGAAGACAACAAAGAGAGAATTTAAAAGGTCATTAGAGAGTGAAAGCAATATTCATAATGATGGAGACATTATTTTGAATTTTTCTTCTTATCTTGAAGAAATTAGGATACAATCACCAAATACATGCATTATTTCAGAGTAGACCATGAGTGAAAAACAGTTTGGTCAGAAAAGGAAAAGCACGGAAAAAGAAATTAGAGGTTCTCAATTAGTGCCTAAAAGTGAGTTCCTAGTTCGTAGAAAATCAGTGACAGATAACATTGTCAGCAATTTTGAATATTTTAAACATGGAAACAATGAAGAGAGCATTCAGGTTCCAAACTTTGAAGAAAATTTGAAGGGCGATATGTTCAGGAAGTTATGTCTGCATGCGTTGCAGAAGATGCAACTTCTTTAGTGGAGCCAGTGGCAACTGATGTGACTAGACAGGATGATGCATACAATATTTCTACAGATGAAAAATCTTATACTAAATGCTTTAATAATGACAAGAAGTCAGTTAAGGGAATTGAGGAATGTATCAAAGTAGACACATTGATAAAAAAGAAGCAACCAAAACAAGAGGTAGTAAGAAACCTGTGGTGTCTTCAGATTCATATCAATCCTTTATAAGGTTTTCTTCAGAACCTACTAAATGGGTAGAGAAGCAGATGGATCCATGGTTTGAAGATTCAATGTCCTCTAAGAATATGGATAAATAGAAGATTGTATATAAGGATGAGAGGACTGCACATGCTAAAATGTCTACTAAATCATTGGCTGATCCAAAACTGAAAGAACAAAAGAAAAAGAGTCTTTTAATCCCTCTGGATTCATAGTAAATCTATGTTACTTTATTTATGAATGTTTAGATATGATAAGACCCATCATCCCATCTCTTTTTATTTTGAGGTTATGGTTAAATAGACAAATAGAACATCTGTACCTTGCTTATTTGGCGCAATCAGTCATTCTAGAAGAGAATAGAATAGGGATAGCCTGTCTAAGAGTCATGTTGTTAAGGGCTTCATAGATATCAAATCTACTACTTTCTAGAATAGAAGGACTGACCAGCAGATAAATTAGTAGTTTTGTCCTCCTGTTGGTTTAGCTGATTATTCAAAATTCTATCCCTTTTAGTTTCCTTCAAAACTAGTGGATTCGCTTGTCATGATAGAGTTGCTGCTTTTGAAGGGAAAAAATCCAAGATGGGAGATTGCAGCATGGCTCCCCCAAGAGATAGGCATCTGTTTGCATTTGGAGTAGATGGTCATTGACCTGTAGCCTTTTTGGCGCTATGGGGTTTTGCAGGAATAGGTTTTGAACCAAAGAGTGCTTCCTTCTTTTTCATTAGTTGACCCTGAATCCTCTTCTGATCCTGCATCAAATTCAATTCATGATTCTGTAAGGTGAATAATTTCAATCTTTACAATGATTATATGAAGTTTTCATGCTCTTAAAAGTAACGGGAGATGGATAAACATGATACCCTTTGCCTTCTCTGCTCTCTCTCTCTCTCTCTCTCTCTCTCTCTCTCTCTCTTGTCTCAGAATGTTATATTCTTCTAACATGGATAGGAGGCGAATCTGGATTTACAAAAAAATATGAGCATAGGATAACAATTTTTCGTCTAGAAATGGAATGGACCACCTTAACTATCAATTCCAGGAATAACCAACTGTACTACTGCATTCTCATTTACTAAAATACGAAAATAAATTAGCTCTTTATAATACTGTTGTTCCCAAATACACGTTTTAGCTCTTTATAATATTGTTGTTCCCAAATACATGTTTACTTACACCATCATAGAGGAAAGGATTGTCCCTCTCTTGCTCCCATGCCATTGTCTTGGAAATCAAGCATTCTAAGTGAAATTGGAAGGAATCAACTAAGCTCACATTTTCTTGTGGGTTGTCCTAATCCAAATCACCAAATAAAAAGAGTAAAGAAAACATATGGGCCAGGAAAGATACACCAAGCAGGATTCTTACAGCATCATTTGTACAAAATTTCTTGTATCTTACCAGGAAGTTTGTTAACAATTGCCAGTTCCCGTTCAACACACTTCAAGGTAAGGCGTGCACCTCTGCTTGCATTGTACCGCTTTTCATCCTGCTAGAGCCATCAATATCCACACGTTTGTTTACAATGATAGGAAAAGGTTGGAAACAAAATTTCACGATCTCTAGTTCTTGTCATGTTTACCTTGTTATAATCTTCAAGCCAGCTCTCTTCTTCACAGGAAGCCAACCATTTTTCAATTCTTTCCTGCTAAATGCTTCTTCTTTGGTCTTTGTAATTTTCTCTTCAATGCTCTCAAGAAGCTCGGAAGGGTCAACCAACCTTGTGGAAAAATAAAATGTTAGAAAAATAATATCACCTAACAGATGGAAATTACTCCCAATAATCTAATCAAAAATATGTTCTCTTTGAATTCTACCATTAATTATTTATATTAAAATATACCATTACAAATGGTCACCAAAATTGAATAGTAAAATAAACAACGGTTAAGAGAACTTACCAGAATCCATGGAGGCAATTGACTTGTCCAGTGTAGTATTACTTTCTGCAATGAGATGTGTTCTCGTGCAAAGTTCTTCTAACTCTGTTCACTTCTTAAGAACAAGCTCCTTCATCTTACTTCTTTTAAGCTCCTCAAGCCTTGTAACCTCTTCTTCTACCCGCATCATCATAATTTAACTAAGAATCTAAACAAACAATCTAACTAGCACCACATCAATATGTTGAAACCATGCATGCACAGGGTCATTCAAATTTCTCAAGCTTACATGGTTAATAAATTCCATCAACAGGGCATTGGGAGAACATATTTTTTTCTCTGAAGCTGCAATGTTGCAAGTGACATTCTCGAACATTTGTTGCTCTTCCATAGGGGTGTCCATTAGATTGCAAAGCTCCAGGATAGTCATGTCCAAATATTGAAGATGCAAATATTAAGACAGAAAAAAGAATCAACACAACACACTACATTATATTGCAATAGAGATTAGGGTAATAACAACAACAAAAATAAGGGATAAAAAATTGTATGGGCACGCTCATGGAACTAACCTTCTGCGTCCATTTATTTTTCTCTTCTTGCAATGTTTGAATTGCCACAGTCAGTCTATCAACAGTATCTTTACTAATTCTCTTTTATTGTTCAGAATCGTCCAGGCTTGGATGCACGTCTGTAACTGTGTGTAGAAAATACAAGACAAGGACAGAGCATAATTCATGGATTGTGTTTACAAACCCGATGAATTTGAAGAGAAGTTCACTCTACATAAAAAAACAAAAGGAAAAATAATAGATCACAAATCCAATGATACATATCCTACATGGCAAGGCAAATACAGATTACAAATACATAAAATACAGTTGGCAAAAATAACAGATCACAAATCCAAGAAGACATATCCTTGCATGGCAAGGAAAACCCAGATTACAAATTCAAGAATGGAACAATCCAACAATAATCAGAGGGTCTACATACTATCATTTCAATTGTACCACAAATTGAATTAATTGAGAACAACAAAAGTATTTAGAAATTCAAGGATCTATAATAGATTTGTCAACAATAACAAAATTCAAACCCCATAAAAATCATAAATGTGTAGAATGGGATCCTTAAAAAAACAACTTGAATACAGGGTGCAGGATCGCAGTCCCCATCCTTCTCATATACCAAAATCAAGTTGTTTCTAGACGGTTACCATGACACTGGTGCCCTGATGAAATTTGGGGCACTATGCATGACATGAACCCTAGCTATACAAAATGATTTCCATTCAGAAAATTATCATAAGTGGCACTTCCCCTGTCTCACAGTGATATGGAACATCCTGCACTGCCCATTCATGAATTCAAGTTTGATCTTTTCAAGGCAATTTATAAATCAATGTACATTTTTTCACCATTTTCTTACCAATATTTTGCATCATATACTTGTTTTCTTACTCTAATTGTTTTCTTTGTTTTTGAAACCCGGTAAACACAAAGTCTCTTTCAGGTTATCCCACCTGGAAATTATTTGCAAAAACATAAAATGGAATAAAATGACATTATCAATCCTTATAATCCGTATATTGTTCTTGAATTCATGACATTAATATTTTTAATGGTGTTTTAAAATACAGTTGTAGATTCGTACAATCCTCTCCAAAATTAGAGATGGATGAAACACCATATATAGAACTCTAGGAGTATACCATCTATGTGATTTGCTATCCAATTAGAGATATGGAAGGGAACAACAAAAAGATGGGAATGGAAGAAGATATATGGAAGAGAGCAACACTAGACCCGTTGATTCAAATTTTGGCAAGACTTCCCATGAAAAGCATCATGAGATTTCGAGCCGTTTGCAAAATTTGGAAGGAGATGATAGAGTCATTGGAATTCAAAGATTTAGTGTCCATGTTACAAGTTTCACTTTCTTCTACTTCAACTTTTCTCATTGTTTAGGAAAGGAACCCATTGACCTGCCCTGATCCATATCAGTTACCCTTCATGAAAAACATGTAGATTAGCACAGAAGGTAGATATAATTTTCACAGACTATCCATGGATTTTCTTCCAATCTCTGTTTATGTTGTATCCAATTGCACGAGCTTACTTTGTTGTGCTGCAAAACATTTTAATATTTACATATGCAATTTCGTGACCAAAACCTGGATAAAGCTTCTCGAGCGTCCTAAACCTAAAAAGTGGGATTTCATTAGTCTAGCTTTTGATAAATGCAATACATGTTGTACTGTCATTATAGGAAGGAATTCTAGAGCAGAGAATATGGGTGTTGAGATATACAATGCACTCATTACTAACATGATCGGAAGAGGAATGAATTCTACAGAAAAAATGATATAGGGGTGGAGATTTATGATTCCAAAATGAACAAATGGGTCCAGTTTGAGACAACTGTGAACAACATGGTTCGTCCTGAAGGGGAGGGTGTATAGTCAAATGGAAAATTTTACTGGTTAAATGAAGTACATGCTGGGGAGAGTTATAGCGTAGTGGATTTCGATGTGGAATGGAGAGAATGGCAGACAATCAAAGGGCCACTGGAGTTGAGATATGGCATCTTATCACAAACATTTGGTAGTACAGATGTTACATCCTACAAAGGGAAAATAGTTTTAGCTTCTGCTAGTTATCTTTATTTGTGGGAACTTGTAACAGACGCAGTTGAAGGATAGAAATGGTCATCGGGAAAATAATTAGACAATGAGAACGATATAGGAAGTTTTGACGAGGAATAATATTTGGGTTTCCTGACGTGGTGTATGGACATTGCACTAAATGTTAGTGGTTGTGTATTGGCCTTTCTACTAGTCACCCGCATCACATTCTGGAGTGACGAAGGGAAAATATTGGAGAAAATACTGTTCATAGAACTAGCTGATTTATCAGAGTCTTTCGATTCTAATATTTCAGTTCGTGCCTTTCAAGTTAACAATATTTGGTGGCCTTAACCTAGGTAGATCTAATATTTCTTTTGTTATATTCTATCGTATGTAAAACTTTCACTGTAGCTATATAGCTCTGTTATTGATGGTCTGTAATATTGTTTTGGTCTTGTGTTTTGATATTTTTGTAAATGCAGCAGATCGATGCTTTAAGGATTGTTAGAACTATTGAGGGAAAGTTTATGTGTATGTTTTGTTGGAATTTCAAAATGCTTTTGAACTCTGGGCCACTTTTTTTTGTTTTTACAGTTGTGCTATTTTGGATATGAAGGGATTTAATATAAAACACATGAATGCAGAGATGAGATGCACCATTTTGTTCAAGTTTCTTTTAGAGTATGTCAAGCAATAATCAACTTTAAATGATGTGTTTTTCTGTCTTTTAGAGTATATCAAGCAATAATCAACTTTAACTCATGTGTTTTTGTGGTATAAAAGCACTGGGCCTTCTACATTTCAAATTCTCTTAGCATTTTGTTTTCTCTTTTTTTTTAACAAAGTTTCATTTCGTCAACTTTGACTGATGTGTTTTTTTGGTATAAAAGCACTGGGATTTTTTCGTTTCAAATTCTCTCATCATCTTGTTTTCTCTTTTTTCATCTGATAATGATTTTAGCAACTTATTTTCTAAGACTATATCAGCTCTATTTCACTGATTTTTTTTGTTTAATTATGGACTTGGCCAAATAAAATGGCTTTGTAGAAAATTGATATGATATACATTTTAGAATTATTATGTAACTGGTTTATTAATGATAAACCAATGATTGAAGTTTCCATCCTGATGAAATCCAAAATAATTTTTCATCAGCAAAACTTAATACATAATATCAAATTTCTTATCGATCTGAATTGACCATTTGGGTCAATTTAGAATTTGAAAAAACTCATATAGGCATGGTTCCACTATGGAACTCTGCCGAATGGCTGAAACTTTTGTGAAATTCTTTTTAGATTTGTGGGAAAAAAAGAGGGTCTGATCCATCTGGATTCATAGTAAATCTATGTTACTTTATTTATAAATGTTTAGATATGATAAGATCTATCATCCCATCTCTTTTTATTTTGAGGTTATGGTTAAATAGACAAATAGAACATTTGTACCTCACTTATTTGGCGCAACCAGACATTCTAAAGAACAATAGAATAGTGCTAGCATGTCTAAGAGTCATGTTGTTAAGGGCTTCATAGATATCAAGTCTACTACTTTCTAGAATAGTAGGACAAACCTGCAGATAAATTAGCAGTTTCACCCTCCTGTTGGTTTAGCTAATTATACAAAATTCTATCCCTTTTAGTTTCCTTCAAAACTTGTGGAGTCGCTTGTCGTGATAGAGTTGCTACTTTTGAAGGGGAAAAATCCAAGCTGGGAGATTGCAGCATGGCCCCCTCAAGAGATAAGCGTATGTTTTCATTTGAAGTAGATGGTCGTTGACCTATAGCCTCTTTGGTGCTATGGGGTTTTGTAGGACTAGGTTTTGACCCAAAGAGTGCTTCCTGCTCTGTCATTATTTGACCCTAAATCCTCTTTTGATCTTGCATCAAACTCAATTCATGATTTTGTAAGGTGAATAATTTCAATCTTTACAACGATTATATGAAGTTTTCATGCTCTTAAAAGTCACAAGAGATGGATAAACATGATACCCTTTTCTTTCTCCGCTCTTTCTCTTTCTCTTGTCTAATAATGTTATATTCTTCTAACATTGATAGGAGGCGAATTTGGATTTACAGAAAAAGATGAGCATAGGATACGAATTTTCTATCTAGAAATGGAAGGGACCACCTTAACTATCAAGGCCAGGAATAACCAACTGTACTACTGCATTCTCATTTATTGAAATACGAAAATAAATTAGCTTTTTATAATACTGTTGTTCCCATATAAACGTTACTTACACAAACATAGAAGAAAGGTTTGTCCCTTTCTTTCTCCCATGCCATTGTCTTGGCAATGAAGAATTCTAAGTGAAATTGGAAGTGAGGACTCAACTAAGCTCACATTTTCTTGTGGGTTGTCCTGACCCAAATCACCAAATAAAAAGAGTAAAGAAAACATACGGGCCATGAAATATACACTAAGTAGGATTCTTGCAGTATCATTTGTCCAACATTGCTTGTATCTTACCAAGAAGTTTGCTAACAGCTGCCAGTGCCCGTTCAGTACACTTCAATGTAAGGTGTGCACCTTTGCTTGCATTGTACCGATTTTCATCCTGCCAGAGTCATCAATATCCACACATTTGTTTACAATGAGAGGAAAAGGTTCGCAAAAAAATTTCACAATCTCTAGTTCTTGTCATGTTTATCTTGTTATAATCTTCAAGCCAACTCTCTTCTTCACAGGAAGCCAACCATTTTTCAATTCCTTCCAAGATTTCTTTCCTGCTAAATTTCTTCTTCTTTGGTCTTTGCAATTTTCTCTTCAATTCTCTCAAGAATCTCAGAAGGGTCAACCAAGCCTGTGGATAAATAAAAGGTTAGCAAAATAATATCACCTGACAGATGGAAATTACTCCCAATAATCGAATAAAAAATATGTTCTCCTTGAATTCTACCATTAATTATATTTATTAAAATATACCATTACAAATGGTCACCAAAATTGAGCAGTAAAATAAACAACACTTAAGAGAACTTACCAGAATCCATGGAGGAAATTGACTTGTCCAGTGTAGTATTACTTTCTACAATGAGATGTGTTCTGCAAATTTCTTCTAACTCTGTTCACTTCTTAAGAACAAGCTCCTTCATCTTACTTCCTTTAAGCTCATCAAGCCTTGCAACCTCTTCTTCTACCTGCATCATCATAATTTAACTAAGACTATAAACAAACAATCTGGCTAGTACCACATCAATATGATGAAACCATGCATGCATAGGGTCATTCAAAATTCTCAAGCTTACATGGTTAATAAATTCCATCGACAGGGCATTGGGAGAACATATTTATTGCTCTGAAGCTGCAATGTTGCAGGTAACATTCTAGAACATCTATTGCTCTTCCATAGGGGTGTCCATTAGATTGCAAAGCTCCAGGATAGTCGTGGCCAAATCTTGAAGCTGCAAATATTAAGATAGACAAAAGATTCAGCACAACACATTACATTATATTGCAATAGAGATAAGGGTAATAACAACCAAAAAATAAGGGATAAAAAGTTGTATGGGCAAGCTCATGGAACTAACCTTCTGCATATGTTTCTTTTTCTCTTCTTGTAATGTTTGAATTGTCACAGTCAGTCTATCAACAGTATCTTTACTAATTCTCTTTGATTATTCAGAATCATCCAAGCTTGGATGCACATCTATAAATGTGTGTAGAAAATCCAATCCAAGGACAAAGAATAATTCATGGATTTTGTTTACAAACCCGATGAATTTCAAGAGAAGTTCACTCTACATAAAAAAACAAAAGGAAAAATAATAGATCACAAATCCATGGATACATATCCTACATGGAAAAGCAAATAAGATTACAAATACATAAAAGACAGAAGGAAAAAATAACAGATCACAAATCCAAGAAGACATATCCCTGCATGGCAAGGCAAACCCAGATTACAAATTCAAGAATGGAACAATCCATCAATAATCACAGGGGCTACAGACTATCATTTCAACTGAACCACAAATTGAATTAGTTGAGAACAACAAAATTATTTAAAAATTCAAGGGGTTATAATAGATTTGTCAACAATAACAAAATTCAAACCCCATAAAAATCATAAATGTGTAGAATTGGATCCTTTAAAAAAACAACTGGAATACAGGGTGCAGGATCGCAGTCCCTATCCTTCTCCTAGAACAAAATCAATTTGTTTCTAGATTGTTATGATGACGCTAGTTCCCTGATGAACTTTGGGGCACTATGCATGACATAAACCCTGGCGATACAAAACTATTTTCATTTAGAGAATTATCATAAGTGGCACTTACCCTGTCTCACAGTGATATGGAACATGTTGCACTTCCCATTCATGAATTCAAGTTTGATATTTTCAAGGCAATTTATAAAGCAATGCACATTTTTCTATTGTTTTCTTACCAATATTTTGCAGCATATACTTGTTTTTTTTCTCTAATTATTTTCTTTTTTTTTGAAACCTGGTAAACACAAAGTCTCTTTCGGGTTATCCCACCTGCCAACTATTTGCAAAAACATAAAATGGAATAAAATGAAATTATCAATCCTTATAATCCATATATTGTTCTTGAACTGATGACATTAAGATTTTTAATGGTGTTTTTAAATACAGTTGCAGATTCGTGCAGTCCTATCCAAAATTAGAGATTGATGAAATGCAATATATAGAACTCTAGGAGTATACCATCTATGTGATTTGCTATCAAATTAGAGATATGGAAGGGAGCAACAAAAAGATGTAAATGGCAGAAGATATATGGAAGAGACCAACACCAGACCTGTTGATTCAAATTTTGGCAAGACTTCCCATGAAAAGCATCATGAGATTTTGAGTTGTTTGCAAAAGTTGGAAGGAGATGATAGAGTCGTTGGAATTCAAAAGTTAGTGTCCATGTCACAAGTTTCACTTTCCTTTGCTTCAGATTTTCTCATTGTTTAGGAAAGGAACCCATTGACCTAACCTGATCCATCACAGAAGGTAGCTATAATTTTTGCAGACTAGCCATGGATTTTCTTCCAAACTCTGTTTATGTTGCAACCAGTTGCACAAGATTACTTTGTTGTATTGAAAAACATTTTAATCTTTACATATGCAATCCCGTGACCAAAACCTAGATAAAGCTTCCCAAGCATCCTAAACCTAGAAAATGGGATTTCATCAGTCTAGCTTTTGATAAATGCAGTACATGTTGTATTGTCATTATATGAAGGAATTCTAGAGCAGAGAATATGGGTGTTGAGATATACAATGCACTCATTGCTAACATTATCGGAAGAGGAATGAATTCTACATAAAAAATGATATAAGGGTGGAGATTTATGATTCCAAAATGAACAAATGGATCCAATTACCTTTTCCTTTTGAAGAATTTGAATTTGCTTCTGATATTGGGGTCAAGCCAGACTTTTCCCTTCCTGCACTTCAGAACTCTCGCCGTGAGCCGCTTCTGCAGCTTCAACAAAACCATTCTTCCTGAAACTTCGTCTCCCACCGCGCAGTCTCCCTCCTGCACGGTGGGTGAAAACCCCAGATTCTCCCTCCCTAGCGGTGGGTGAAAACCCCATATTCTCCCTCCTGTGCAGTGCATGAAAACTCCAGCTTTTCCCTTGCACAACACGCTTCTCCCTTGCACAACGCGCTTCTCCCTATTTTGTAATAAAAAAACCCTTAAATATTGGGATATTTATATATTAAATAAAATAAACCCCTAAACCCTTAATATACTCCCAATATAATGTTTTTTTTTAATAATTAAAACCCAATATGAACGAACATGATATAGTATTGGTCCTTCAACAACGCCCTGTCAACATACATACCATTGTCATCAATTTGACATGCAAGCTTTACTATTGTGAAAATGGAAACTTCAATCAAATATCACTGTGCATCACTGTCAAGGTTGTACATCACTATCAAGGTACATACATATACACATCATTGGCACATCGATGACACTGACATTGTACATCATTATTCATATCACTATGCAATCATTACTAAGCATAGTGTATCATCAAGCATATGAGTATCATTGATCATTTATGTAATCATTTTTTAACTGTTGGTTATGCATAGATCACCCGGTATGCTTATACATTACCATATTTTCATCCACTACTGTCACTGAACATTATCTATGTCTCTCTCTTTTTTCAAGTCAAGACTTTTACCAAGCTATATATAAAGTATACGTACCATCATTGGAATAAGATGACGATAAATTGATGAACCTTTAACCTCTGCTGAAATGAGCCTTCATAAGTGACTGAAGTTGACAACTGTCACATTTCAGAAGGTACTGGGATATGCTGCTAGATATCCAAGATTTAGTTTGTGACAACATTGAACCTCCCTCTCATCAACTCAGAACTATGGCAGCAAGTTTCATTAAACTCGGGACTATAATAGGTTGTCCAACTCAGACATTTTAACCAATATTTTTTATTATCTCTGCTGTAAAAAATACTCATGTCTTATTGTTGTAACATTGGACAATGATTTGGTTGACTTCTCTCAAATTGTAACCCAAATAAATATTTATGTTGTAAATTCAGACTGTGTTGGGATGACCAACTCAGAGATTTGACCAAAAAAAAATTTGTTGTACGGACCAACTCACAGTTTGACCCAAAAATTTATCTCTGCTGCAAAATTTTGGATTCCTCAGTGCAGTTTCCTCAGTCCTCTGTCTACCTGAAATTTCTTCCTTAGTTTAGAGAAATCACAACTCAGTTACTTGCCATTTTATGATGGAAAACTTTGTATTTATATATTTCAACGTTGGGAGATAAATCGCACTTTAAATGGGCCGAGATATTAAAAAATAAATTTTATTTTATGATTTTAATTTTTATTTGTTTGGTCGGCTGACCAAAAGATGGGATAAGTTTTCCTTGCCATCTTCAAATATTAATATCTCATCAAGCGTGAGGAACCACGTGACGTGCCACCTACTATTGGAAACAACATGACGAGGGATATCATCCTATGATGGGCATATTTGAAATTACTTGATCTAATACCCTTTAATTCTTCAATTTTTGCAGGACATCATATTTGAATTGAATTTATCTTGAAGGCATCTTCAAGTGCTTAACGGTACAACGTTAACATTGTGTATCGACTACAAGAAACTTGCCAAGTGTATCAAAATCATTGTAACGGGCTCCAAACCCAAATACTTCTCGAAGCAAGAAGAACTTCATCATGTGAATCAAATGCAATGGGTTTCAAAGACGTCATCATATGCAAAAGTATGACCATACCACTACATCCAAGTGTCAAGGTCTCCATACCATGCAAATGTACATCAAGGGATTTCATCATGGGTTCCAAAGGCTATCACAACTCCAAGATATTTTCCACTTCATCAAGTATGATCCAAGGATGATATCATCATTCAATATGCATGAGAGCATCATAATTAAGGACTCCATCATCAACCAACAATATGAACCATGAACTATCTGAGTATGAGCTTCAAAACCCCAAGTTACCATGTGTGAGGGTACATGCCATTATCCATACATGTGTAGTCAATTTGTGACCATGGAGAGGACTCCAAAGATCAAGCTATAATATGCAAGGGTGATAATGTCTTGCAACCATTAATCAACCATCATAGTGGTACTTGTGAATGATATCATCCACTTGACCACTGTGTTTGGGTAAAGGACTCCAGCCTGTGACAAAGTACCCCACAAAGGATACAATGAGCATGTGCAAGCATCCATGATAAAATACATAGCTTTTCATTAAGACTGTTCATTGTAGGGGACCTTGGTGGCATCAATGACAACCTCAGAGGCCACTGCAAGTCCTATTTTGGAATCAATGACAACTTAATCAATAGATCCTACTGTGTGTCGTCAGTTTATTGGTTCGTTGATGTATATTGTCAACACCATACCATATATGAGTTTTGCAATGAACACTCTCAGTCAGTTCATGGTGGAGCCTAGGAGAGTGCATTGGACAACTACACCACACATTTTGAGATACCTTTATAGGACAATAGAGTATGGTTTTTACTACAGGAGGTCAGGTGGAGTGGGATTTGCTGGTTTTACAGACTTAGATTGGGCAGACAATGCTTTGAATCGAAAGAGAAATTTTGGTTGTTGCTTCAATTTGTGTTTGGCAGTTGTGTCATGGTTCTGTCAGAAGAAAAATTCCGTTGTTTTGAGTTTTGCAGAGGCTGAGTATATGGAATTCAGTCAGGATAGTTCTGAGGCATTGTGTCTTCGCAAGTTGATGGTAGAATTATTTGGTCAGGTTCTGAGGTCTACTATTGTTCATTGTGACAATCAAAGTTGCATCAGGCTCTCTGAGAATCTAGTGTTTCATGAAAGGTCAAAGCATATTGAGATTAGATACCACTTCATCAGAGACTATGTTCAGAGAGGAGATGTAGAGTTGCAGTACATTTCTACTAATGGGAAGGTAGCATACATTCTCATGAAGTCTTTGGGAATAGGGAAGCATATTCATTTTAGAGACAAGATGGGGTAGTGAAAAACACCTTCCTCGGTAAGAGGGAGTGTTGAAATTTTACATAGAAAGTGTTTGTCCATTCATTCCTTGGGGTGGACAAAGACACTTTAATTGTGCCCCCTAACATTTTTATAAAGTGATATTGACTTTATGTTTATAAAGTCACTTTATAAAATGAATTTGAGTTATAAAAGTTTATTTGTGACTTTAATGGGATTAAAAGGTGGGTGTGTAATTAATGTCTGACATTAAATATTTAAAAAGTCATTTAATGATTTTTAATGAGAAAAGTGAGATGTGACCTTGGTCCTAGATCTCATCTAAGTTATTTTTAATCTTGAACATTGGATTTGAGATGGTGGTTGCTCAAACAAAAAGGCTAGGGAAAGGCTCAACCTAATTCATTGTTCAGATTCCAAAGGGAGTATTTTTGGAGAGGAAAGAGCGAGAGAAGAAGACAAGGGTTTGTAGAGATTTCATTCCAGAAACTGAGAGAAAGAGAAATATTCTTGCACAAATTCCAAAGTGAGGAAGAGCATAATTTTTGGCACTTTTTCCAAGGAAAAATTTCAGCAGACATACATTTCGATGTTGTACCGTATAGTCTATACATTAAAACAATTTTCGAGGAGAGTTCATACAGTAGATTCTGTACATTCTGTACAACACACAAATTGAGGATTTATGGCATGAATTTTGAGGTGATTTGACCAACATTAAATGTTGTTAATAGATCATACACCATGCACATTTTTCGAGGAGGAAAAGTTGTTAGTACAACCAAATGTGTGGACCGTACAACATGAAAATTGAGGCAGCCGTATAGAGTGATTTTTGCATGAGTTTTGAGAAGATATCAGGGAGATATGTACTGCTGTTCTGATTTGTATTTTTTCCTGAAGAAATAAGAAAAAATATCTCTCATACAAGTTTTCCCTTCGAGGTCTTTTTTGCACCAATTTGGTCAAAATTATGAGTCTTAAAATTTCATGTGTGTTGGCTGAAATATTTTTCTGAGTAAGAAAAGTAGGGTTGTCATAAAATTTTCGAGTTTGAAAAACTTGAAATTATCCCACGTGTTTCAAGTTTACATTTAAATTTTTTAATTTTTATATGAACATACATGATGGGGATTGGGCATTAAACCATATGTAGTGAACTGAAACTAAAATTGGGTTGGGGTTACAAAAGTTTTAGATGTGGTTTGAGGGTTACTGTCATGCCAATAATAGAAAATTCCCCCCTTTCCTTATGAGCATTTTGTGGTTGAAATGGGATGTTTACATGGGACCATGTTCTTAACCACGTGGTATTGCTACGTTTTCTACATGAAAATAAACATTGGGAAAAATCCTAATCCAAAAAAGAGTAAAAAGTGGCGTTGTTGGATTAGCATGGATGACTGATGCTGCTCTTAGGATGAAAATAACCCATCATCATCATCCATGGTCATAGAAGCATGCATGCCACAAAGCCTAATTAACCATTGGCTAATAAGTGAGCAGTGGGTGTTATTATTACCAATAGCACGCCTATATAATTGGCAATAAATAATTACAATTATATTCAAAAAAAAATATTAACATTAACTAAGCAAAAAAACGAAATAACATAATTATTAAAGAATTTTATTAAAAAACAATTTAAAAAATAATTCCAATTGAGCTTACCAATGTATGGAAAACTGTTTTCAAAACCAAGAAAGGATTGTTCAAATGGTTAGTCACGCCTTTTGGCTTAACCAATGCACCTGCGACCTTCATGCGCTATATGGATGACCTTCTATGACCTTTCATCGACAAGTGTTTAATTGTTAATTGTCTATCTCGACGATATCTTGATTTTAAGTTGATCATGGGAAGAACATGTCAGATAACTTAGACAAGTCTTCGACACTCTCCGACAACATCGACTATATATGAACATGGACAATTGCTCATTTGTGATGAACAAAATCAAATATTTGGGGTATGTTGGGCCTAGGGAAATATAGGCATAACTCAATTATAATTTTTCCTAAGTGTGAAAAGAGTCAGGTCGCAAGAAGGAAAAGGAAGTAGGGACAGAAGTAGAGAAGGAAGAACAAAAGAAGGAAAACAAGGAAAACAAGGAAAAGGAGTTGTGACAGAAGCATTCAAGGAAGGAAGGAAGGACAAGGTAGAAAAAGTAGTAAGGAAGGAATATGTGACAGAAGAGGAACAAAAGCAAACAAAGAAGAAAGTGCTAAGGAAAGAAGCAGTCGAAGAGGAAGCTACAATAGCAGAAGAAGAGAGTCTGAGACATAAGAGAATCCACGATTGAAGGAAAGGATGTGACAAGGAAATATGCAAAAAAATAAACCATGTCAGAAGGCGTGCAGTGGTGCAATGGATAGAAACTGACAGTTGGAAAGATCGTGAGTACGAGGTCAACTAAAAGTCAGCGAAAACCGCACGGATGAAAGAACCTTTGTAAGTCGGGATGTTAGTGCCTACTGACATGTGTCGATTGAAAAGGAAAGACAACCTGTTGGCTAACTGTATGAAGTCGGCTGAGAGCGACATGTAAGATTCTATAAAAGGAGGAGCCCAAGTTGTATGCGGGTTACTCGCTAGAAACTCTCTAGAGAGACTATCTGGTCATTGTTAGCTTCTATAAGTTGTGTTGTTTGTTAGTGTGTTGAGTCATAGAGAGGAGTTGAAGACCCTACAGCTGAGTGCATAGGAGGGTAGAAGAGATTCAGGCGATCCAGGCTGTGTATGTATCGTCAGTATAGTTGTAGAGGAAGTTGAGTCGATCCAGGCTATGTGCGGATCATTAGTAGAGTTAGGTAGAGAAAGAATAGCGACATAAGACCAGAGAGCGTGAGAGGAGAAATAATTTTGTATAGATAAGGAAGAAAGATATAGAATAGAGTCTGCAACTTAGTGCGTAGATCAAGAGTGCCAGATGAAGAGCGCCTTTATGGTTTTTCCCGGATGGGTTTCAACATTAGATATTGTGTTATATGTGTGAATGATGAATGTGTTTGAGTCACATATATATGTTATTGTGAATAAGTGGTTAGGTATTTTATTATGAATGTGTTTATACATTATATGTATCTATTGCACTGTTATTGTTGAATGCATCTATGTCGCATCGGGTTTATTGTAATAATACCAGTTAAAGGATAAGTTGTGTCGCAACTTAACTGGGCATAATAAGTATAGAGATCCCACCCATCATCCTCTATTGAGAACTTTGGTGGAATACCAAGGGACCAGAAATACCCCACCCAACTGCGGAAACCTGGTTTTGGTAGTTACCCATAGAAAGATATCTCGGGTGAGACGGCATCTATGTTGCAGGTGCTACCGATTGATCATTTCTCTATTAGGCGATATCTTGGGATTTTTTGCATGCAAAGGAGGGACTGAACCTAGGTCAAAGAGAGGTCAAAATCCAACAAATTATTCTCTTGCTGGGACTGTGAATCATTTTTGTGAGGGATATGTTGTGGCATCCGATGAAGGATGAAGTCTAATATTGGGTGGATTTCAAAGCATTAGAGTTTGCACAAGAAGAGAGTAAAGGATCTCGGTTGAATCCAACATAATGGTTGGGTCGATATCTTTACACATATATTCATGATATTTTATTTTTCAAATTTCCTATTGTGTTGCATGAGTGGTTTTCGAAGTTGGAAATCTAGCAAAGAAATTTTCAAGGAGGAGAATCGACGAAGTGGAATCCTTAGTTGATTCAGCGAGTGAAAAGTGTGAGCAACCCTATGTCAAGGGATGTTGATTTTTTTGTGGATATCATTTTTGTGAGAATTTCGATCTACAACAAGATCTAGGAGCCTTAGAGAAACTCGCAAATTGAATTTGATGCAAAACCAACAAAAAACCATTAAAACAGAAGCAATTTACACATGCAATGTGAACTGAAACAGGTTATTATTTGACTTCCTAACATCAAAACATGTTAGTAACATGTTTATATTACATATGAAGTGTTTCGTGACACTTGGGAAGCCCAAAATGACTGTACATGTGAAATTGGCCAAATTGGCCTCAATCCCCCCTAGGTGGGACAAAATTGCTCCAAATCATCCCAAATGGCCACGAATTGCTATGTGGACGTGGTTGAAGTGAAATGGAGAAATAATAACACTTTTTCATGTGTGGGTGTGCAAAAATAGGGGAGTGAGAGGATCTAGGTGGCA
This sequence comes from Pseudotsuga menziesii, assembly GCA_001517045.1. Lineage (NCBI taxonomy): Eukaryota > Viridiplantae > Streptophyta > Pinopsida > Pinales > Pinaceae > Pseudotsuga > Pseudotsuga menziesii. The sequence goes on along the minus strand of LPNX010801637.1, from coordinate 76,554 downwards.
TTAAATGCACCAAATCAGTCCAAAAATATTGGACAAAATCCACCTCTAGCACTCCTAGTCAACCAAACTGTCCACATTCAATGAATGTAAGCACACCAAAAATGATGAGGGTGCACATGTGGATGTTTGACTGACCTAGAGTGCTCATGTGGGTGCGAATGCCCCAATTTAACTGGTTATTAGTCCAACTAAGCACCCTAAGTCCAAACCATAGTGTAATAATGCACAAAATGCAATAAAATTGACTAGGGACTTAGACTAAGGTAATAAGGGTTTGTATTAATATCCTAACACCCTCCCTTAACCAAAAAATTAGTACAGCTCATAAAATGAAGGAGGCATTGGCAACAAAGGCTCAAGTCACCTCAATACATAAATCAGAAATTTTATTTGTCCACATGAAGTGAGGGAAAGAAGGAAAACCACATGGGAAAAAACTTTCCATCAAGAATGGATATGGGGCTAAAACCTGCAACAAATAGAATCAATCACCATCCATCACTCACTCTAAGCAAATATCTCAAGTGAGTGAAGGTCTTCTCTGTGAAAGTCTTGGTGAAAATGTCGACAGTTTGCTCAGTGGATGGGAAATACTGCAGTGAAATCACCTTGCCATGCACTGAGCCCTGGATGTAGTGCATATTGATCTCAATATGCTTTTTTATCTGCCTCTGAACTGGATCAATATATATCTTGATGTAACTTTGATTTTCCACCCAAATTTTGTAGGAGAATCAATTGTGACACCAAATTCCCGAAGGATTCTCTGCAACCAAACACATTGTGTAGCTGCATTGACTACTGCCCTCTACTCGACCTCTGCTGAAGAAAGAGAGATGGTATGTTGTTTCTTACTTGACCAGAAAATGGGACCTTCAGTAAGCATGAAAAAAAAAACATGAAGTTTATTTTCTGTCAGTGGGATCTCCAGCCCAATCCGAATTAGAAAATCCAGCTAGTTGAAGTGAAGCACTAGCTAAATAGTGCACCCCGAAATTCTTTGTTCCCTAGACATACTGATGAATTATTTTGGCTTCCTTCCAATGGAGCTCATGTGTTTGGTTCATATGTGTTGCTGCATCACTTACAACATAAGATAAATCAGGTCTTGTATGAGTAAGATAGAGCAAGCTACCAACTAGCTGTCTATAGAGTGTAAAATCTACCGATGGAGAATTGCCAAATTCTCATAATTTGATGCGAGAAAGGAAAGGGCACTTGGCTTCCTTACAATCAACCATGATAAAATTATTTATCAGGTATGAAGCATACTTTGGTTGAATCGGCATGATGCCCCTTTCATATTGTTCAATTTCCAATCCCAAAATTGCCTTAGCAATCCAAGATCAGTCATGGAAAATTCACTATGTAGAGATGCTTTAATTGAACCAATTGAAGTGTTGCAGCTCCCTGTAATTAATAGGTCATCAACATAGAGACAAATAACCTGAAAAATACCATCATGTTTCTATCAATGGGAATTGATGGTGAGTCATATACAATAATGTAATGCAAATAAATATTATTATCGTAAATATCAGAAAATACATAGCACAAATCATCACTTACATCATCAAATTGTTGAGGAGAAGAGCATTCCCCCGGTGCAAGCTCAAAATCTAGTATTGGTTCCTCTTCGAATTGCACACTTCTTTCAATGAAAGTATTGAGTGTGGAAGTGTCAAAGAGTTTGTAACCTTTTGTATCCTCACCATACCCAACCATGATGCATTCCTTGCTTTGTGGCTGCAAGTCCTTCATCTTTTTAGAAGGGATTCGAGCCCATGCTCTTGATCCAAAAATCCTTAAATTTGAGACATTTGGTTTATGGCCAAACCATGCCTCATAGGGAGTCTTTCCTTTGAATGATTTGTGGAAGGATTTGTTCTGCATATGTGCAGATAAATTAATAGCCTCAGCCCATAACTTGGGACTTAGATCCCTTGCTTCAATAATGCATGTGGCCATCTCCTTGAGAGATTTGTTTTTCCTCTCCGCCACACCATTTTGCTGTGGTGTGTAGGGAGTTGAATGTTGCATTTGGATGCCACATTCCTCACAAAGGTGCTGCATGTTTTTGTTGAAATACTCCTTCCCATTATCAGTCCTAAGGATCTTAATATTATTCCCACTTTTATTCTCTACTAGTGCCTTCCAAATCTTCAATTTCTCAAAAACTTCATATTTTAATTTAAGGAAGTACACCCAACAGAATCTCGAGTAATCATCAATAAATGTGAGTAAATTCCTTGATCCACCATAGGATAGAGTGGGAAGAGGACCAATCAGATCTAAATTTACCAACCCAAGTGGTTGTGTGGCTCTCCTTGCCATCCCCTTCCCATAGCTTCTCTCTGGATGCTTCCCAACTACACACCCAATACAAGCTCCATTTGATGATTTGATTTGTGGAAGTTCTTCCACCATCTCATCTCTGTGTAGTTCTTAGAGGTACTTGTAGTTCATGTGACCAAAAATCTCATGCCATATCTTGGAAGTCTCATTGGAATGTTAGCGGAGATCTTGGTCATTGGAATTAGGGAGGACATTCAAAAACTTGTACATCCTCTCATGGTGGTCTGCATGCCCAACTGCAACAACTTGTTTTGATGAGATTTCTTCAATCTATACCAAGTCTGGAGTCAATGTCACTCTCTTTGCTTCTCCTGTATGGGTCATTTGATAAAATGACAAAAAAAAATTGCCAAGTTTGGTACATACGATACATCACTGAAGTAACCATGCTCTAAATAAATCCTACCAATTCCCTTGGTCTGGATTTTAGAGTCATCCCCCATTTGAACTACTAGGCCAACATTCGAATGCATGGACAAGAAGAGCTATCTGGTGGCTACTATGTGTCTAGAAGCCCATGAATCAATGATGAAGGATGAGGAATTAGAGGTGCCTGCTACCAAGGCATGACATTTCTCCTTGTTGTCTGAACTGGAGGTGCCATCCTTCTTCCTTACGCCATCTAGGACAGGGATGTTGTTTTTCTCCAGCACCTACGCCATATGGTCAATGTTTTTCTTCATGCATGAGCTCTCTAGATTCCATGCCTCGTGGCAATAGGTTCATTTTTTCTTCTCTTTCCCTTTCTTATCCTTCTCCTTGGGAGGATTCGAACCCCCATCACTAGATTTGCGTTTTTTTAATTTCCTCTTCTCTGGAAGCTTCGAATTCTTTGCCTTCTGCTTTCCCTTGGAGGAATTCGAAACTCCCATGGCCAATGCTTGATCCTTAGCCTTGATGGTGCCCATTTGTACTATATTTTCTTGCTCTTGAGTGAGGGACTCCATGAAGCTAGATAGACTTTGCATTTGCTAGTTTCAAAGTGTTAACTTACCAGAATGAAATGTGCAGACAAAGACTGAGAATTCTGGCCCCAACTTCAAAAGGATGGACATAATCAACTGATACTCTTTCTTATCAAACCCACATTTCTTTAGTTGGAGCACACATGAATTAAAATTGGTGAATAAGTCATGGATAGTGTCAAAGTGCATTGGGCTCAGGCTGATGAGCTCGTTCTCAACCTGGTGTCCGCTTAGTTCATCAGTTTTCCCAAAGAGTGTGTCTAGTTTTACCCAGACTTCATTTGGGGTTGTTAAACTATCTACGTGGAACAAAATCTCTCTTGAGATACTCAGGCATAAAAATACATATGCTTCATCCAATCTATTGAAGTACTTGGATTTCTCTACAACATAGTTTGGCTCCACCTCTGTGCCCATGGTAACTTTGTAGAGACCCTTGGATCTCAACTGAATAACCATATTTGCCTTCCAATCAAATAAATTTAAAGGTGTTAGCAATATTTTGGTAGCTTCCATTTCTTCCTACGCTAATGGTGATGAAATTGTCGATGTCCTACAAAAACCACTCAATTTTATCTGGAATTTCTCTAAAAATGCAGCTCAAAACGCTCAGGATTGATCTGCAACTCACTAAAATCCACTCATCTCTGATACCATGTGATAATTTTGATCTAAAACAATATCTAGGATCCATAGAGAAACTCACAAATCGAATTTGATGCAAAACCAACAAATACCATGAAAAGAGAAGCAATTTACACATGCAATGTGAACTAAAACAGGTTATTATTTAATTGTCTAACATCAAAAAATGTTATTAAAAGGTTTATATTACATCCAAAGTGGTTCATGAGGCTTGGGAAGCCCAAAATGACTGTACATGTGAAATTGAACAAATTGGCCTCAATCCCCCCTAGGTGGGCCAAAATTGCTCCAAATCACCCCAAATGGCCACAAATTGCTGTGTGGACATGGATGAAGTGACATGGACCAATAATAACACTTCGGAATGCATGGGTGTGCAAAAATATGTGAGTGAAAGACTCTAGGTGGCATTAAATGTACCAAATCAGTCTAAAATTGGACAAAATCCACCTTTAGCACTCCTAGTCAACCAAACTGTCCACATTCAATGAATGGGAGTGCACCATAAATGATGAGAGCACACATGTGGATGTTTTAATGAGATGGAGCGCTCATGTGGGTGTGAATGCCCCAATTTAACTAGTTATTGGTCCAACTAAGCACCCTAAGTCCAAACCATAGTGTGATAATGCACAAAATGCAACAAAATTGACTAGGGACTTAGAATAAGGTACTAAGGGGTTGGATTACTATTCTAAAAAATTTACAAGGATATATTATTGAGTTTGTTGTCGACACAATAACCTCATATAGTGAGGCGGAGAGAAAAAATTTCCAAGCACCCCGCAGAAGATATTTGTCATCCTTGAAAACTTGGATAAATACGCTCGTATGTGAAAAAGGAATCCTACGACAATGAAAATTGAAAAATTTGCACATAAGGTTGGATATGTTGCAACAGAACTGCGTGAAAAATGGTGCAAACTGAGTTGAGATGTTCCCTAGAGATAGCGAAGCTGAACTAGAAGTTGGATATTTGAGAAGTGGAAGGAAATTTTGGTCAGGAAAGAGAAGAAAGACTCTCATAGGAAGATGAAGTTACAATAGGAATATAGGAGAAGACTACAAGATTGCGTTGCAAATGGATGAAGGCTCTTGCCACAAAAAAGAAGAATAACAGCTGATATCTGAAGGAGAAGAAGAATTAGAATAATCAGTAGAAGCTCCAAACCCAGAGCATGAGTACGATACCCCTACAACTTCACACACATCTCTAGAGGTAAGATATAGAAACTTGTCTCTGAGTGGGTTTGTAAATACAAATAGTACTAACGTTGTGAATAGTGGAGAAGGGAGTCTGACTAGTCAAAAAAATTTCCCACGTATTCTAGCAGTTAACATAATGGCTGGAACAGACATTAAGTTGCCAATATTTAATGGAAATGGGTTGGAAGACCTAGAGCAACATTGGTTTCTTTGTGAATTCATATGGACTATGTAACAAGTCCAAAATGAAGAAATAAATAAAGCACAGATGGTCATGAATCTGGGAGGTCGTTCACTAGACTAGTACATGAAGTTTTCTATGGTGCCAGTAGGAGTTGCGCAGAAAACACTCGACTAGATTCGAGTTGGAATGATAGATGAGTTCATAAAGTCGAAATATGAGTCACAATGAAATAAAAAGATTGAAGAAATTAAGCAGTTATATACATAGTTTGTTTGGGACTTTGAACAAAGATTTAAGACATAATGGCCAAAGTAAGATTCCAGATGTCAAATGTACAACATAAGGAATGGTTCATTGCCGCACTGTTTTCGTGCATCTAAGTTCCATTGATGCAACATAATATTGTGTCGCAAACAAAAGCTCTGGAAATAGCAATGAAGTTAGAATCTTCACTGTTATAGAGAGAAACTTCCTATGGCTTGGGGGTACCACAATAGACAGTATGACACCAGAAATCTATCTTTCCCAATATGCAAGAAGAGTAAGAAAATCTAACACTAAGGGATATCGAATTGTACCTTATTCCGAACGGTTGAAGTAGATCCCCGTTGATATTTCCCAATGCAATTGCAATTATAATTTGCTCTCAACAACAACAAACAAAGCAAGCATGATATATATAAATGTGTTAGAGCTATCCTAGCATATATAATCAACCATGTATAAGCAATTAAATACATCCATGGACTCAATATTCATATTCAAAATGCACATGAATTGGACAGGAAAAAATATTTCTATTAATAAATCAGAGATACAATAGTGACAAACTCTGTCGGCACTTTTTTGAACCGAAGAAACCGATTCCTCCACCTGGGCCTCCACCACTTCAATCCTCCATCTCTCGACAGCAAGATCACAAAGCAAAGGCAAGCTTGGGAAGAACACTACGTGCTCCAAGGGACAAAGGGATGCAGACTCAAGTATAAGCAAAGCTGAGGCAACAATGGACTATTGTTTCCTTGCTCTTCAATTTATCCTCCTTCAATGTATCCAAGGGATTCCTTATATAGCACTCCAAAGAGGTAATGGAGGGTCGAATCCGAGCGTTCTCAAGGCATATGGAAGGCCAAGATTCAAGTTATTCAGAATCATATGAGGAAAACTCCAAAAATATTTGGACTTATGCACACATCCCGATGTACATGGGTTTGAGGTCAAAAGTTATGTGTACACTCAAGTATAGCCTTAAAATTCGCGTACAAGAATAAACAGGTGTTTTTTAGGGATGATATTGGAACATCAAAGTATAATATAAGTCCATGGGGTCTAAGGAGTCTGCAGAGGGACAGAGAAGGCCATAAATGTGTGATCTACCTGGTGTGGTAAAATCGTCTATAACAGATGCCCCCTAATGTGTGAGGTTAGAGGGGTGACATGATGGTCAAAATACATTATAAAATACATCCCAGAAGTGGAGTAATGAAGACCCAGGTGGAAGAACCATCCACCCACCAATACAATACAATGATAAATCTTTGCATGTGACTGCAAATACATGTAGCAGTCCCAAAACATAAGAGTACAATGGCCATGAATAGGCATGATATACAAAGTGTCATGTGTGGTCATCGCCATTTACAATATACAATGGATCAAGATCTCCATAATGGATGAAGATATATGATATACACTGGAAAGACTGGAATCATGATCATGAGAGCTGAAATCTCATGAATACTGGCACGGTCAAGTAGGTAGCATATATGGAATGCCACCAATTTGGAAGGTCTTCTATGCAAACCACTACGAGTACATGTCCTACTATGCAAATAAATGTGTCGAGGTCGAACATAGTAGTCCATCATCTGATTACCGGTCATTGATGTATATCGTTAACAGACGTGAGATAACCCACCGATAATGAAAATGGGAATCAAGGTACAAAGTGCAATCTAATAAGTGTGCATAGATGTGTTGAGGTCAAATACTTAAAAGAATCCATCGATCAAGGGGCATTGATGTATTCCCAAAACTGTCGATGGCGAGAGAACCTACCACTGATGACTGTAGGTCTCAAGGCACTCAAATGACTTTAGACTACTATTCCATAATAAATGATTTGATGTTGATGGAATGGAATCTGCTGGAAGGAGGGCATTAAGGCATCCCCATAAACCAACACGAGGTACCTAGCAATGTTGTATAATGTGGAAGAACTCAACGACCAAGATGTGCACAAACCAGTAATAGTACCGAGAATGGCCGACATGCAAAGTCAAGATAACTGAGGAATGGCCAACTCAGGCTTCAACTTCCTTCAAACAAGAGCATAAGGAAAATGGTAACTAAAGGTAGGAAGCATAGACTCGATATGAAATATGGGACATCTCCTTGGCACAGGAGGCATCAATAGAGGCTCCATGGTGACTGGAAGCATAACCAGTCGGTGGAGATAAAATTAGAGTAACGAGTACAGTTCCTAAATTCAAACTAATAACCCAACCTACAGTGCTCTGTTCGAAGGAGACACGAATCAACTGCTGTCAAAGATAACATATTTTCCCATCCGGATTTCTATGTTTATTGATTTTTTTGTACTTTTTTCATATATTTTGAAAAGCTTGAAAAAAAATAAAAGTGATTTATAGTACATAGCTAGGAGGAGACAAGTGTCAGGGATAAGAAATCCAGCTCCAAGCAGTGGAACATACCTATGCTCAATAAAAGGAAACATGTGCAGGATAACGACACCCGGGGGAAGGTATCCTCCTGGTAAAGGGGTGATCAAGCTGCAAAGGATATAAAAAAGGCTCTCCTTGGATAGACATGATACAAGCTCTAGCTATAAGGCTGATAATTCAAAGTCATGGAGCCGACATAAAGCCCAAGAAGACAAGCAAAACTCATGAAATGAAATTACAACTTGACATATACAAGGGAGCCCTGTGGGGAAAAGTCGGCATAAAGTTCAAGAGGAGTATGAAGCTCTTGCTCAAGGACATGGTTGGACTAAAAAGGGACTCCCACAACCTAAAGGAGGTATCTCAATATGGGTATCAAATGCAAAATAAGATCTAACTAGGGTACCCATGTATAGGAAAGCTCTACCATTCTCACAATACCACTTCTAACAGCAGCCTTGAAGGTTCCATGATATCGTAGAATGGGTTCGAACCTAAGTTTAAAATGAAACGGTCATAAGTTCATGCAAAATGCATACGGAGGTGAAATCCTAACCTATATGCCAGTTCAAACATTATACATGTAATGGGAACAAATGGGTCAAAGCCTCAGAGAGAGTGTACAAAAAATGGACCCTACATGACAATAATATTATTCCAAAACAACTGGAAAAATTGAGTAAAGAGTCCATACTAAAGGATATAGGGATTATTGATCATGAAAACTGCATCCAAAGGAAACAGTGTGGTGGACGATGGGATATAAGAAGGAATATAAGGTGTAGACCCAACGTTCACGTATCCACCACCGCCCCCATGAGAATGAACACTAGTGTTAATACCGGATGAAGGGAGTAAAAACATCCTCCGCAAATGGAGTAGAGGATGGAATATGACCATTCCCAAATCCATGAGCAAGGTAAGGGGCTATGGTTCCCCCCAGTCCAACACCATGGTCCGCACTAGGACCTGGAGCGGGTGACGAGATACTAGTAGTGATATCAGGCATGTCGAACATAAAAGAAATCAAACTCAAGAGAACATAAATATACTTAAGTTACTGTGATCCCTAAATCAAACTAGCGCACAAAGAGCACACCCCTAATAAAATCTACAACCAAAATACAAGCAAACCAAGGGGAGGATATGTGAGCTCCTGAATGCTGCAGGTATGTCTCTCTTAGGAAAGGCTCTAGAATCCCATACACTACAAGAAGAGGTATGTAACCAATTATAGTGGCCCTCAGCTTCAATGCGTAAAGTGACTGTGTTTTCCAACCCCTACCTGGCCAAGACACCTACATAATAACATCTGCAAGTACCCCCTGTGATACCTAGGTAAGGAAACTAAGGTCACCCCAATATAATCAATGCTCAGGCGGACAGTTGCAGGAGGGATCGACTGTATGGGAAGGGTAGCAAAGCCCGAAGCCTAAAAGCACAAATGGTACCCCAAGGGTGCACCAATCAATACCTCAAATGCCCCCAGATATGGATACAATCCTAGAAATATATTTGGCGCTCACAAAAGTGACCAGGGGATATCCCAATCACAATTGTTCACGCTGCCTCGTGCTTGACTCCTATGTAAGAGGAGCTTCCTAAGAAACACTAATTATACCAAGGATTTCTCACTCTCTCTTGGATAGACACCTAGTTGTTTGCGTTTAGTAGTCTTGGAGAATTGAATCACAATGAACTATTCCAAGACTCTAAATCCTAACCTTATTGGTGAACCCTATAAAAGAAAAATGTGTAGTTCATTTTAGTTAAGCGCTGATTTTAATGGATGTGACTACTCAAAGGGAAATGGTCGTTCAACTAATGAAACTATGACTGAATAATGAAATAAATATGCACACCTAACAAACAATGCCAAGTGCAATTTTGTAGAATGAAAAATGGGGCATGCCACTACATGAGATGCAAAAATATCCATTCCCTTCTGAATGCCAATGCAATCCTTCCTATATGAAAGCCTAAACACAACTCTCATCCAAGCAAGCTAATGCAAGTACCTCCTTAAATCCATATGTGAAATGCAAGTAATAATGCAACAACTACTGTTTTGAAAATGCAATAAAAGTCAATAAAAACTCTCAATCTTTGTAGCAAGTATCAAACACAATCCAAGCAAGACATCGAGACAAAAATACTAATGCACTAATGGAAAAACAAAAAGGAGATAAATGACTAAAGGAAAATTTTCAAATAAAGAAAATTAACAAAACAGGGGTCTCTGGTCACGAAGGAAGCAATCAATAGACAGTATAGGTACCCAAAGAGACCCAACCACACTCACAACCCACCCAAGAACTTCCTACGTCAAACTCAACCAAAACATGGAGGATGTATGTGACTGTCTGCAGAAAACCGGTGTGTATACGCAGTTATTTAGACAAAGCCCGCGTGTGTACGCTGCTGTATAGGAAAAACCCGCGTATACAAATAAAGAGGTAGTAAAAAGCAAGCTGAGGTCAAAACACTCTAGGTATATGTCAATGGATGAACATACTACAAAATACGACACAAAAACGGGGAGAAACAGAGAGCAATTCAAGTACATTGTGCCCCCAAACCCCAAAGAAAAACAAGGAACATCCCCAGTGGAGTCGCCAATTCGGTTATGGAGGGAAACTTCCTATGGCTTGGGGGTACCGCAATAGACAGTATGAAACCATAAATCAATATTTCCCAATATGCAAGAACAATAAGCAAATATAACACTAAGGGATATCGAATCGTACCTTATTCCGGACGATTGAAGTAGACCCCCGTTGAGCTTTTCCAATGCAATTGCAATTATTATTTTCTCTCAACAACAACAAACAAAGCAAGCATGATATATATAAATGTGTTAGAGATATCCAATCATATATAATCAACCATGTATAAGCAATTAAATACATCCATGGATTCAATATTCATATTCAAAATGCACATGAATTGGATAGGAAAAGATATTTCTATTAATAAATCAGAGATACAATAGTGATAAAATCTATCGGTAATTCTGTGAACTGGAGAAACTGAGTCCTCCACCTGGGCCTCCACCACTTTAATCCTCCATATCTTGATAGCAATCTCACAAAGAAAAGGCAAGCTTGGGAAGAACACTACGTGCACCAAGGGACAAAGGGATGCAGACTCAAGTATAAACAAAGTTGAGGCAACAATGGACTATAGTTTCTTTGCTCTTCAATTTCTCCTTCTTCAATGTATCCAAGGGGTTCCTTATATAGCACTCCAAAGAGGTAATGGAGGGTTGAATATGAGAGTTATCAAGGCATATGGAAGTCCAAGATTCAAGTTATTCGGACTCATTTGAGGAAAACTACAAAAATATTTGGACTTATGCACACATCTTGAGGTACGCGGGTTTGAGGTCTAAGGAGTCTGCAGAGGGACAGGGAAGGCCATAAATGTATGATCTACTTGGAGTGGTAATATCAGATATAACACTTGCTGATTGGAGAAATCGGTGTAGTAATGATGCATATTTAGTCGAAACTAACTAACCTTATGGTACAACTCCAAGACATCAAGAAAGACAAAGATGCAGAACAGAAGGACATCGTAAAGTTAATTTCCTAACACTCATGAACTATGTCATAACAAGAACATCAATCCTGATAAACACCAAAGGGATTCCTTGGTGTATAATAAACCAGACTAGAGTCCATCGATTGGAAAAAATGTTTGTATTGGCAGAAGATTGTAAGTACATCAGCTAGTATGTATTGTAAATTTTGTAAATCTGTAGGACACAATGAGAAATATTGAAAAGCATTTCATCTACTGCAAGAGAAGATAGTGGATACCTATTTGATGAAGGATGATGAGCATATGCAAGTTGTACAAACATAATCCCCATACTATCCTGCTCAATATCTACCAGCACAATTACAACAACCGTAATATCCTTGGCCACAATATCAACAAAATCGGTATTTGTCATAGCAACACTACCATCAACCTAGGGGAGGCAGAAATTTTAGAGGTCAAGGACAACGAAAAGGAGGAGGAGGATTTGGTTGAGGAAGAGGCCAAGTCATATGTTATAAATATGGACAAACAGGACATTTTTCTCGATATTGTGCAAGTCATATGAATACATGTTTGTATTGTAAATAATTTGATCATACTGTCAAAAAAAGTCCACAATTGATTGTGAAATGGAAGGTTCGAACTGTGGGAAATCCCAACCTTGTGCAGAATCACAAACCAAACCCCAATCAAAATATCCATATGATTTATGTCGATCCAAGGGAAGCAAACATTGTTGTGGTCACAAGGGGAGGTACTGCAACTGGAGCAGACCAGGACGCACAACATGGACAACCGCAGGTGCGATTGACGTCACAAAAGAAAGTACCGTTCGACACCTAGAAAGAAAATAAAGTATTCTTAGATGTCCGACCGAAATTTGTCAATACAAATAAAGTGTTGACATCTAGACAAATAAAAGAGATGCCCGAAAGGTTTGACCAAATACTTAGGAAGAAACCGACGAGAAAGTTTAGTAAGCTCCAAATTTTTTTCAAAAGTTGTTTAGCACTAATCCATGATAAAGATGTTGTTGGAGAATTGACAACACTCATAGAAGAAACTCCAGAAGAGTTGCGACCCGAAAGAAGAGTTAACCATATCGGGAAAAGATGAAAAACTAGTCATGAGTTGCGAATGACTGCGCAAATAGGATACTATGACATGGATTATATCATTCTATACCTGAGCTCTGATGTCAATATCTTGACAAGACAGACATGGGAAAGAATGAAAAAGACATGACTGGATTGGTCTCCCATTCAACAAAGAAGAGAAAATCAGTCGAAGGTTCTACCCATTGGTCGACTAACTCAAGTACCTGTCGAGGTAGAAGGTCTGAGAACATATGCAGAATTTGAAGTGATCAACATTGTCGATGATACAAACCCATATCCTAAACTTTTAGGGATCGACTGGGTGATGCATAATCAGACCATCATTAATTTTAAGAGAAGAATGATGTCGTTTGAAGACTTAGATATCAGGGTGGTCGTGCCAATTGATCTGCTCGAAGAACAGAGATATGCTAAGCTAGTTAACCGTGAAGGGAAAGGTGATTACCTGGATCACATATATAACGTCATGTATTCGAGGAATGACTATATAAACCCAACAACTGATGGAAAGCTAACTTGGCAGAGTGTTATTTCATGTACATCCAATTCAAGTGAAGCATTAGAAAATTAGCAGAATCGACTGCACGAAATTTCCATGAGAATATACACAATAATTACAATATCTATGCAACGGGTAGGAGCTAAGGCAAGCGAGCTACCCACATATGAAGGTTTCCTTAACCTTGAATATTTTCTAGCAGAATTTGAAGCAAAAGTTACAGAATCATAGAGATTTTCCACCTTGGGCTTTGTGTTGAAAGCTATGCCCGCTAGATGGAGTACACATAAACAATCTATCTCTGAATGATCACAATGGAGAAGATTGTTGGAGATAAGATTTGGAGAAGAAATCAGTTATAATACTCAGAAGTATACAATATTGACAGATCCTGTCGAACATATTGAGTATTGTCGTGCGACATGACAGGTATATCAACGACAAGAATGGGTTCATCACTTTGTACATACATTGGACATGGTACCAAGGAATTGGTATACATCATTAGAGATGTGACCAGGAGCTCTCGAGTGGGAAGATATAGCAATTAGTTTCACACATACATTCTAGTTCGTAGATGATCACCCAACAATCAATGCTGCACTACAAGTAATTCAAAAGAATATATTTGAAAAAATCCTTGTCACGGCAACAAATTTGCATCAATGCAGCACAACAATCCACAATTGGATGGAATGCTACAATGTGAAAGGAGAACCAGATGATGATGACCCGCTCGACATAAACATACCTGAGTTGGAAGGTATGCTCACAGTGGAGGGATTTGGTATTTCTAGTGACCAATTCTTGAACCCACTCAAAGTCAAGAAATATAATATATATTTATTGCATGAGTTTCAGGATTTGTTCCCTACCAGATTTTCAGAGATGAAGGGAATAGTCAGAGACCTCAGTGAAATGAAAATATCTTTGAGGCCTGATGCAAAACTAGTAAAGCAGCGACCATACCAATTGAATCCACAATACAAATAAAAGGTCAAGGCTGAATTGGACCGAATGTTAGAGGTAGGTTTTATAGAACCTGTTGAGGAATCATAATGGATTAGTCCGATAGTAGTCGGAGAGGAAAAAAATACCTAATTAGGTGAAGTAAGAATTTGTGTCTACCTGAGAAAGTTGAATGATTCTTGTTTACATGACCCGTTTCCGACTCCATTTACAGATGAAGCATTGGAGAGTGTCAGAGGGAAGGAAATATACTCGTTCATTGATGGATTTTCCAGTTACCATCAAATCAGGATTGCAAAGGAATACCGACACAAGAATACCTTTGCGATGGAGTGGGGATGTTTCCAATATATGGTAATTCCCTTTGGACTTAAGAATGCTCCTGCGATTTTTTCCAGAATTGTAGTAGTTTCCTTTAAAGATTTCATACACAAATTTCTTGAAGTCTACTTTGATGATTGGACAATATTTGGGCTCATAAAATGCCATATTGAGAGCTTTACAATGATGTTGTAACGTTGTCACCAGTATCAAATTTCACTAAATTTCATAAAATGTATCTTTTGCGCCCTGTTTGGAGCTCTATTGGGTCATGTGGTCTGTTGCGATGGAATCTTGGTTGACCTGACTAAATTTGCGATAATTCTTAACCTACCACCACCTACTATAGTTAAACAATTGAGAGAAACACTGGGATACACTGGATACTATAGAAAATTTATCAAAAGATACACAGAGGTGACTGCTTTGATGGAAAGGATTTTGAAAAAATATGTTAAGTTTCAATGGACAGAGAACTTCCAAGAGAGTCTGGACACATTGAAAAACAAGATGGCTACTACTCCAACACTTGTATTTCCATATCGAAAAAAGGAGTTTCATGTTCATGTCGACGCATCATCTGTCGCGCTCAGCATGGTGCTGACGCAACCAGGTGAAGGATCGATCGATCATCCCATTTCCTTTGCTAGCAAGAAGTTATCAACTGCAGAGAAAAATTATACCATGATGGAAAGAGAAGGTTTAGCAATGTCATATGAGCTGCAGAAATTTTGACATTATTTGCTGGGTGGACATTTTAAGATGTACACTGATCATTCTGCATTGAAATACCTGGACAATAAGCCAGTGTTGGTTGGTAATATTTTTTGGTGGCTTCTCCTCTTCCAAGAATTTTATTTTGAAGTAATTGTTAAATCTAGTCAATTGAATTTGGGACCACACCATCTTTGAAGGATAGAAAGTGGTGAAGATCCTAGTAATCCAGACAATAATATTCCTAATGCGTAATTGTTTGTGATAACCATGTTTGACGATCATTATAGAGATATCATACAATTTTTGAGTACATGTTATACGCCATCTGAGTTCACCATTGCACAACAAAAACAGTTGGTTGTGCGAGCTACATATTTCTAGTTGATCGTTGGACAATTGTATAAAATGGGTCACGATGAGATTCTTCGTCCCTATGTTTTGGAGCACAAGCGACTGCTAATATTAAATGAAGCACATGATGGTGTTGCAGGAGGACACCACGCAAGAAAATTTATGTTGCATAATATTTTCCAAGCAGGATTATGGTGGCCCACCATGCATACAGATGCTCAGGATCATTGTCGCAACTGTGATGTCTACCAAATGACTGGAAATTTGTCGTGACAGGATGAAATGCCATTAGTACCTTATATAACTTTGCAGGAATTTGATAATTGGGCCATTAATTTTTTGGGTCCTATTAGTCTAATAGGAAAGAGAACTGGTGCATGCTATATTATTACTACGACTGATACCTAACCAGATGGGATGAAGCAGAACCAATAAAGAATTGTACTGCTGTGACCATTGTGAAGTTTTTATTTGAGAATGTCGTGACACAATTTGGATGCCCAAAGATTTTAATAAGTGATCAAGGCACACACTTTGTTAACCAGTTAATTGCAAAACTCACAGAGGAATTCCAGATTCAGCATAAAAGGACAACACCTTATCACCCTCAAGAAAATGGAGTTCTCGAAGCCTTTAACAAAATTCTAGAGAATGCATTAACAAAGGTTTGGAACGTTCAAAGAGATGACTGGGATCAAAAAATTTCAGTAGTATTATAGGCATATCGCATGACTAATAAGAAGTTGACAACCCAAACTCCATTTCGGTTGGTGTATGGAAAGGAAGTTGTAATTCCTATGGATTATATTGTCCTGAGCTTAAGAATTGTTACAATCACATAAATGACAGATGTTGATGTTGTCAAAGAAATATTTTCACAACTTGTGCAACTTGAAGAAGAATGTTTTGTCATCGTATTTCATCAAAATATTGAAAAATAAAGACAAAAAGTATGACATGATCGTCACATTAAGAACAAGCAGTTTCAGGTCAAAGTCACTTGCTCTTATGTATTACAACAAAAATTTTAAGCACCCAGGAAAGTTGAAAACACATTGGTTGGGACCATATATTTTCAAGATGATCACTGATGGAGGAGCAATGAAATTGAAAAAGCTAGATGGAACAGAAGTCAAAGGACTAGTGAATGGCAGTTGGTTGAAGCCGTATCACGATAGCAACGACTTAGTCGCATACAAAAAAAGAGAGAGAAAAGAAATAAATAAAGAGAGGAAAATGTTTGTTTGTAGACTGCTAGTATGTTGCAGAAAGAAGTGAAGTCTTGTAGACTCATTGTTTGTCACATACCAGAAATTCAAGGCGAAGATACATAATTTGTCGCAAGAAACAAAAACTTGAAGAAGGAGGAAAACAAATCACAGGGAGTGCGACGCTATCGCAGGAAAAGAAGATATTTCAAAGGAGAAAATAAGTTGCAAGGACTGAGATGTTGTCGCAAGAAATATGAGAATCACAGATATGTCAGTTAGATGTCATTAAATTCAAAATCTCGAGAGAATTTGGTGGTGTGCCTTTTGGTCACGTTTGTCTTTATGAAAATAAATACCACTTGATGTGACAGCTAATCGACGTCGTACATAGAACTTTCCTTAATTATTTGGATGATACGCCCATGTGACTGAAAGGACGAATTCCTATCTATTGATTTCCCGCACATGTGAAGAACGACTGGGGGAAACCATTTCATACTATAAACCTTCATTCCCAAGTTCAGTTCATTTGATTTGATTTTTGTCTGTAACTTCAAAGAGACGAATCAAATTGCTCAGAGCATGGTCATTTCGATCTCTTGTGCTAGTTCCACTGTTGAATCCAAATTTGCAACTGCATCACCTACATCGATCATGGAAGGTACTATGGGATATGTCCCACCATAGGCGGAGGTTCCACTAGTTGCTGAGAAGACTGCTCCAGTTGTTGAGCTAGTTCCCATCAAGCCTTTAGGAAAAGCACATGAGGACAGAGCAGGTCCATCCGGTACTTCATGGGGAAAGTGCACAGGAAATAGGAAGTTGAAACACACCTTTTCAATAGGGGTTTAGTCCACAGACCCGTCAATACTCATCACCAAAAACTCCCTAAACATTGTACCGAACATGTTTTAACCTATCCAGCAACACATACGGAGCAGATGCAGTGAGTCCAGTATCACCTAATATGTCTAAGGGAGGGTTGCAGGAACTACGTTTATGCAGATAGAAGAGAACTACCACACTATCTATCACAACATCACCCAGAGATATAGGGTTTAAGTGTATTTTTCATCTTAACATTCATCATCATTCACAAGCATTCTTATTCAGATTTTAGATCAACATAGACATCGCGACAACATATTTTAGATCAACTTAAAAAGACATCAACATGTATTAACCCAATGGACCCCACAAGACTTCACATCATTCAGATTTAAGCACATAAATTCATAGATCACATCATAAGATTCACATAAACACATATATCAAGCAGAACTGCATCATCAACATCATATTCATATTATTCCCAAAACACATCACGGAAGGCAAGCATTCCTTGGTCGATTAGCCTCGGACCAGAAATACACTCATAGACAGGTCAATTCACTTACAACAAAACCGATCAAATGATCTACAAAACATATCCTCCTTGACCAGATCAATGATTTATCTATGGTCCATGTTATTCTCTTTTACAATTCTAATTCTATTTATATTATTGCTAAGTCATTACAAAAATGGTCCATAGAACCGACTTCCTAACTAACTTGACTAAAATGGCCAAACTTGTCTATATCCTCTTTCGCCGCGTTTGAATTTTCCTTCACTTATTGGTACCGCGATTTCCTTTGCCTTTGTCGATGCTTGTACTATGCACCTTCAAAGCCCTTGCCAACATGCCCCCAACAAAAACTTTTGGCTCACCCTTGATCCACCTCAACTGGACACAGATGGTGCGTTCAACATGGCCTTGAAATTATCATGCTTTGTCCTAAATTGTTTAATCGCTTCCTTGATCCTTGCTCTGAGTGTTGCACACTCCTCCACCTCTTGTTTTGTCAGGTTCTCATTAGATACATGCGCCACTTTAGCTTGCACTTCCTTGGTGTTTGCAATTCCCTCCATTGCTTTGAGCACTAGCTGCTCTGCAGTCTCTTGGAATTCATCCAACTGGGTAGTCCTCAGTTGGTGTTTTTCCCGTGCTTTGTTGACGCATTTCTGCAGTGTTTTCATCTCGGTTTCCTTGGTCACCTACACAATTGGAGGCATAATCTCGAGTGATCCCCTCAACATTGTTAGTTGTGCTTCTGCCTCATTAAGTTGCGTACCCAATTGTTGCAGTTGTTCATCCTAAACCATGCTCATCCAATATTGTGCCATTTCTTCTCCAATTGATTGGGAATCTTTCTCCATCTCTTCTATCTATGTTGTCGAAAAATCTATTTTTAATCCTTTTCTCTGCTAGTTGCTCTGGTAGTGTACTTGGTACCGCTATAACCTACAACTCCTCATTCTCCTTTCTTAGCTCTATTGTGAGGTGTGTTATTCACAACACTTTTGCCTCAGCAAACACCTCTAGAGCGATCTCTGTTATTTCTTCACATGCCAGCTCGAATTCTTTCTCTAGTTGTTGTCTATCGGTGAATGCCTTTGTCCTTTCTTCTATCACAAACTCTTTTTCTACCTTTATTTGTTGGAGTTCTGTTGCAATGCGCTCTGCCTCCTTCCTCGACCGGACCAACTAATCATGCACAGTTGCCTCCCAGTTGTTAATCTCCTGACTTGCTTCGCATTGGATCTGTTGCAACGTATGCATCAGAAGTTCGTTGAAGTTCATACCAACCAAATAGTATTTTATTAGTGTCGCATCTACATCCTCGTCCTCAGTTGTAATTTCCCGTGGGAGTATCTATACTAGCCATACTTTCTTTCCAATCTCCACCTCGACCTCTCTTTTCATCGCATCATCTTGTGGTACCTTCGCCTCGAATATTGCATTGGTCAATGTTTCCAACAAGTTGGTAACTTGATGGAAATACCCTCTAGCATGTTGTGTTATCTTTCCTTGACTCTTGCTTGTCACCGTAATGATCACAGTTAGTACTTTTTGCATATTTTTTTAGAGATCCCTGTACTACTGCTCGATTCCCCTTGTTCGAAGCGATGCTTCATTCTTGCTTCTTCCTCTTGTTTCTCCAACTCTGACTCTGTTGGAGTTGTGGACAAAGCTTCATCTTGCAACTGTTCTTCTTATTCAAAGTCATTCTTCAATTCTGGTTCTTTCAGAACATCTGATGGCAGTCCAACTTCTGGATACGACATGTCCTAATCATCCACTGAAACTTGGCACTCCGTTGGCAAATATGCTATGATAACATCCAATTCTTCATCAGTGAGCTTATACTGGTTCATAAGCCATTTCTTTTCTTGATCTCGTCGCGCTTGGATGTGTATCGCATTTGGTCCCATCACCAACCTTGCCATCTTTCAATATTTCTTCGTGGCTGCATCTGTGATTCACGGTACCTTCGCTGCTTCACTCCTTAATGTAGCCAAGTATAGGTAGAACTGCACATTGTTGTCGATCTATCATTGTTTATCTTCAAGCACCCATAAGTTCTTATATCTTTCACCTCGACATATTTTAACCTCGTAAACTTCCATCCCTTGGTAATGAGTTGGCTCCATCCATCCAACTAGTGCGATGAGTATCAAGAGCCAAGAGTAGGTGAATGGCTACCCTACCTCTTACGCCAATACTGCATCTTCCATCAACTCGTTTAACAAAAATAATGACCAATTCATCTATATGCTTGTTGCACACTACTCTGTTAATGCAATCACCACCAATGTACACTAACTTGGGAAATTCTTCCTTACTATCGTCACCGCCAGTAAATTTTCTTTGACACGAATGACCTAGTTGTTAATAGTGTCGATCACATATGCTCATTTGTCTCTTACGACATCGTATTTCTTCTACAATATCACTGCCAATTTCTTGTCATTGTCATTCCCATAGAAATATTGGGACAGATCAATCCCTTCCTTGGGGAGGAAAATGATGTGGGAAATCGAATCAATAGTGATAGGGACCGTTGTCCCGAACCACATATATCTACTGTGAATGCACGCCAACAATTTCTTCACACATTCATTGGATTCTAATGACCTTCTGAAGTGCGACATATGGATGATGGATAGCATCCAGCCTGCTGTAGTCCCAATTCCCATTATGTCGGTTCTCTTGTGATTGGGCCCTTGTTTCCATGGGCCCTCTGTGCATATGTCTCCTTTGCACATTCATCGTACACCAGAATATCGTGGTCATTATAATGAAGCTTTTACAACTTTGGCACGATGTTCATCGTCACATGGACTCCTTGAGGTATCACTGGCATCACAATGTTGTACTTTTGGTTCTTACTTATTCGTACCATCGATGGGCCTTTCTTTATTAGTGGTACATACCCCGGGATGTGGTCTATTGAAACACCTTGAGGTTTACCCCTTGTTTTCGTCTCTTCTTTTGTCGATGGGACAACTTCTGTTGCTACTTCCCCTTCCCTTATTGTGCCATGAGTGATTTTCTTCCTGCATTCTAGAGGGATTGGATGAATCGCGGACCTTTTCTTCCTGAATGATCACTATGGTGCAGTCATCATCTTCGACTACTCTTCTATACTTAGTGTGTTTTCTCTTGGTGATTCTTGTGTACTGGTGCTCGAAATCATTTGTGCCATAAATACTGCTCTATTTCTATTTTCCCTTACTCTTTACTCTGCTTTTCTACTTCTCTTTGCTTCGTTATTCTACTTCTTTCCTCTCTGTTCTTCTACTTCTCTTTGCTTTATTCTTCTACTTCTCTTCGCTCTACTCAATCCTCAACCCAATTTTATAAATTTTGATCCCTCCATGCGAAATATTTGGATCACCATTTCCAACTTCCTCATAGATTGACCAAATCCTTCATTGATTCTGCAAATCTAACGACCACTTTTGTCATTAATTGCGCGTCTTCTCCACTTGCGTCGTCGCTTGCCTAGTTTAATTACTGCATTTATTTCCTGATTTGTCTCTTCGTGTTTTTCCAGATATCATCGAGCTTCAAACCTTGTTGTGATTCAACTTTTCTTGTTCCTCTGATTTCTGTTCGTTTTGAATTTTCCATTTTTTTGTCGTGGCTATCAGCATTGGTGTTGCGCCTGGCTATCCCAATAAGGCTTTAGGATATTTCCATTTACTAACTTTGGTAACATTCCTCTGTCTAATTGTTGCAATTGTACCGCACCACCTTTGGTGATGAATTGTATAATTTAGGGGACTAACCAGTGAATCTGCAACTTACCTGGGTGCCTCGCGAACTTGCTGTCATAAAGTATAACCATGTCTCCGAGATGGAAGTGGTTTGTATTTACATGCCAATAATGCCAAGATTTTTTTCGATCCTTCTCCACTTGTTAGTGAAAACCTATGATGAATCGATGTTCTTCAAGCTGCAACTATTGTTCCAATCTCTCCTCAAAATCTCATTTGTTGCTCATCCCCGTTGTTGCTGCTATGTGCAGGCTAGGAGAAATGTATTCCATTAGCATTACCACTTCTTTCCCATAAACCAACTTGAATGGTGTTTGTCTCGTCAATCTCTTACATGTTGTCTGGTAATCCCATAATATTGCAGGTACTTTCAAATCCCAATCGTCACAGTTTGTATTGCATACCTTTGTTAGTGCATTCTCTAATACATTGTTGAACGCCTCGAATGCTCCATTTTCTTGCGGGTGATACAGTGTACTTTTATTGTGCTAGATCTGAAATTCCCCTGCTATTGCTCTAATCGTTTGATTGAAAACCTGATCCCCCTGGTCGCTCATCAAGATATTGGGACAACCAAATCTAGTAACGACATTGTCGAACAAGAACCTTGTCACCATCGCTGTTATACAATCCTTTACATGTACTACTTCTTCCCATCTCGTCAGATAATCCGTCACAATGACGATTTATCTTGCACATGTTCTTTTCCCTGGAATATTGATGGGTCCTATGAATTCCAATGCCCATTTATCAAATGGTTGCAACGTTACCTGAGGTACCAACAACATTTCATCTCATCACGATGGTTTTCCCGTTCTTTGGCACACATCGCAACTCTTGGCATAGTTTGCAACATTGTTGTGCACTGTCGGCCACCAGAAGACAACTCTTAGTATCTTCCTCATGGTTGCGCATCCTCCATAATGCCCTTCCGCGATCCCATCATGTGCCTCAACGAATATTATTTCCTACGCATGCGAAAGAACATAACGTCACATAATTTCATCTAACCCCATTTTGTATAATTGTCCCACAATTAGATGAAAGTCAGCAGCTCTGAAAAATAGTTGCTTCTTTTGGCTCATAGTGAACTCCTCTGGGGTTTGTTTGTTGCTAAAAATTGGACGATCTATCCATAATGGTCATCAACCATTCCGACTCCAAACAACTGCGTGTCAAGAAAACCATAGTCGAGGCTTCTTGGTTATTCGTCTGACTCTATCCTTGATAGATGATTGGGTCTTGCATTTAACCACCCTGGTTTTACAATAATCTTGAAATCAAATTGTTGGAATAGTAGCAGCCATTGACAGATATTCCCCCCCAACACAGGCTTGTTAACCAGGTATTTCAACAGTGAGTGATCCGTAAACATTTGGAAATGGCCTCCTAATAGATAGTGGTGTAATTTTGGTAATGCATACACCATCAGCAATCCTTCACTTTCTGTCATTTTGTAGTTTCTCTCTGCAGTAGAAAAATTTGGACTTACAAACACAATCGATGGTCGATTTCTCCTTCCCTTGGTTGAGACAATCTTACCCCCAATGCGACTGACGAAGCATCGACATCAACGTGGAATTCGTTCGTCCAATCCGGAAATACCAATATTTGT
The DNA here is from genome assembly GCA_001517045.1 of Pseudotsuga menziesii. Classification (NCBI taxonomy): domain Eukaryota; kingdom Viridiplantae; phylum Streptophyta; class Pinopsida; order Pinales; family Pinaceae; genus Pseudotsuga; species Pseudotsuga menziesii. The sequence continues at coordinate 53,065 of LPNX010801637.1, read as the reverse complement.
GTTGCGACCATCTTTTGCTTTAGAGTGTTGTGGCTTATTTGGAACTCATCATCCCATTCGAACGTCGCATCCTTCTTCAACATATTCTCCATCGGTGCAGTGATCGTTACGTATCCTCTTATGAACTTACAATAATATCATGTGTGACCCAATGTTGCCCTCAATTGTTTTACTATCATAGGTGTCGGTAAGTCAACTATTACCGCAATCTTGGAAGGATCGACCATCATACCTTCCTTACACACAATGTGTCCTAGTAAAATCCCAAATGGAGCACATAATACACACTTCTTCAGATTTAATGAAATCTGATGTTGTCGAAACCTTTCCAGCATCATTCAAAGGCTCATAGTATGGTATTTAACCAATACATAGACAATCCAATCGTCCATATATACTGCCAGGAATTTATGAATAAAGTCCTTAAACATAGCGACAAATATCCTAGAGAAAATTGTTGGCGTGTCCTTGAGACCAAATGCATCCCCGTATACTGAAAACATCCCCACTTTGTTACAAAAGGTTTTGTGCCTGTCCTCTTTCGTGATCCTTATTTGGTGGTAGCTTGAAAATCCATCTGTAAACAAATATACTTCTTGACCTCTGACTTCTTCTAGAACTTCATTAATAAACAATGTTGGAAATGGATTATGAAGACTCACATCGTTTAGCTTCTAAAGATCGACACAGATCTTGATTTCTCTCATATTTTTGTCCTTCACTACCATTGGACTGATACATTCTGAATATTCGAATGGCTGGATAATGATAGCATCCATCATCTACTCTAATTCAGATTTGACACGCTCTTTCTACCTCGAATTCATCCTGTATGGGCACTGCTTGATCAGTTTTGCGTTAGGTTTAAGCGGAATCCTTATTTCTCCCAAGTCGCCAAAAATACCTTTCATCTCAGAGAATTTAGTCAGGAAGAAGTCCTGAAATTCATGCAGAAAATTGATGAATTTACCCATCGTCGAATCATCCCAGTAATCCCCAATACTAGCGAAATTTGGGTCTGCTACTGTCTCGATGTTAACCTTCTTCAGTTTTAGTAGTTGCTTGAATTTATCGCCTAATACTTCTGGTGCTATGATATCATGGCTTCCCTATGATTATGGGATATTGGCAACTCTTGGATCATCTCCATCATTTGGTTCTCCTAATACATTAAAGCATGTCATCATCATCTCTGGTGTCACCGTCCATTGTGGTTCTGTTGGTAACTTATCTGAAACGATCTCCAACACTTTGTCGTGAATGTTCTATAGTGCGCTATGGATGAACGAATTATCATTCACAAAGCTGAAAGTATGACTGAAGTTGACATTTATTTCTTCCCATGTTGTAGTTTCCCTGCGCAACTCTATATAAACATACCACTTTCGCAGAATCTCATCTAGCATGCAAGAAAATGAGTGGGCCCACCCTTCTTTCGGCCTCAGCGCCCATGTGATATGGCATGCCACTAGGTGATCGCTGGGATCGTTCCTTCCATCATATTTCTTTCTTTGATAGATTTCTTCTTCGCCAAATCAAACCTCCATCAGTCATCGACGTATCTGCCAATATGTTATCAATGTTTTATGCCTAGCCCACCATCTTGCCGGAGTGGCCTTCAATGCTTCGTCTAGTGCCAACAATCATTGTGGTTCTGAAAATTTATCTTTAAACTTCAAAAGGAAGGTCGCCAAATTCGGTATTCCTTCATATGTTGGTAATTCGATGACTTATGTTTCTACCCACCTCAACGACTAGGTGATTCCACATTTCCTAATCAATACTTCGTGTAGTTGATTCTGCCAGTTTTGTAACACATCATCAGAGTCTAAAGGCATTGAACTAGTACTTTTCCATACCAACTCCCCATCCGCAGTGGGATCGATGTAGCCTTCAAAAATATTATAGTCATTTCCCCATCCTCCTACTGCTTCATCTTTTACTGTTTCAAAATATCTTTGTCCCTCGAGGGGATCTAATGGAGAGATGACCCTCATATCGCGATTCTCAAATGTCATGACCTGTTTCTTAAAATTGATAAATTCAAATTTCTCATTTTCCCAACCAATTCCCAACAATGCCAAGTATGAGAAAGTATTATTTATTATCTCGATGATGTCGAAGTCTACGTATGTCTTCAATCCTTCCACTTTAACAGGTAGACGAGCTACTCTAGCAATGGGCAACACTCTAGCCTGATTTTCTAGTCACAATTGTACTGGAGAGCAAACCAATTATGGTTTTCCCATATTTTCCCATGTTTTCTTTTTTAGGATATTAACATTCAATCCTAGATATACGATGATAGAATCTACATCATACTCTCTAATCTGAACGTTCATTCTCATCTCTCATCCCGTTTTCTTATTTTGCAACGAATTCACTAGATGATCCCATTGTCCTCCTTCATGTCGATACAACAAGCTTGTTATTTCCTCTAATGCATCTGGATATTTTGCTAATGTCAGGAAACTTTCTGGGAAAATTTGCAATGTACTAACCTTTCATGACGATCCTAGTAACTTTGTTGAAATGAAGATCGATGGCATTTCATAGATGGGTAACTTATTGGAACTCCTATTTACTATGTTTCGTGCATCGAAGAAGGTCTATTTCTCCACATTTACATCAAAGTGTACAGTCTTTTGAGTTGTTGGTCAGATATTTATCAGTGGTCCATAAGTTCCTATCATTCTCCTCCTTTAGTCATGACTCCGACATTTTTTTTCTGATTCATAGGTTCAGCTGATATCTTTCCTACATTCGGTCCCTGATTTTGGTTCTGAGCTACGTACTGGTTCTGTGGTGGCAGTGGTGCATTCTTCACTTGCCACTTCACAATCAACTGTGGGAACTCCTCGACGGTATGGTCTGGGACACTGCAATAAGTACACTAAGGTTGCAGGTTCAGGAAGTCCCTCTGATAATATCCCAACACTCCACAATTATAACAGGTAAATGGTCTGCTACCTCGCCCCATATCTCCTGCATGACCAAAGCCTCCATTATGAACTCCACGGAATCCTCCTTGGAATTTTCCTTGCTCACGATACGGTTCCTGGTTATATTGTGGTTGGTTAAACTATTGTTGTTGTTGGTCGAACTACAATTGTTGCCGATGATGTTGCAGGTGAGAATACTGTGGTTGCTACTAGTTAAACTGAGGCTGAGCATACTGTGGTTGCAACGGGCTATACTGCGGTTGTGGTAGCAACATTTATGTTGGTCATTGCTCCTCTCCCATCATAAAATATGTATCCATGGTATGTTGTTTTTTATGTTATACACACTCCTCAGACCGATGTCCTTTGGTTTGACAAATATGACACCACGATAGTCCTCCTTGATTTAGAGGATTTGGGGCTCCCGCCTGCAAATATTCACAAAAGTTCGGAAATTAATCCTTATGATGTTCTTCAGACCGACATCGAGTGCACCATACCTCTTCATGGACTTCCTTCCCCTTCTTAATATCTTGCAGTTCAATAGTGAGGTTGGAAAACTACGACTAGATTTGGTTCATGCCAATCCCTATTTCTCCAACCGATGACGCTTCCATCTTCATCGTGATTTACAGAGCTTCCACCTGAGATGAAAAATTTTGTTGCATCAATGACATGTGGAAATTGAACCCAGGTGTTAGAACAATTACACTCACAAAAATTGCCAATTACACATGCAAATTACTCACAAAAGGAGACTAAATATGGAGCAGAACACTAATCTGTATTGAATAAGTGTACAATAGCCAACCCTGTGAAGTCATAGGCTGCCACAATAAATAATTACATGAGATATTCGAATGCATGAAGATGCCATTCGAATTTAGTCAAAAGAAGGCTTACTAAATCTAAGCAAATCCCCCATAGGTGCATAAAGCACATTCCAAATCTATCTAGGAGCTCATGAATTGGCAAAATCAATTAGGCAAGCTAATAGATGGTGGAAGGACAACTCATACATGCTTTTCATAGGAGAAAAGAGTGGAGGATGTTGAGGACAAACAACAAGTTAACTTCACCTGGTCAAACTTTTCCAATTGCCTTAAAACTCAGAAAAAGCAGGCAATAAAGCAGAAAAAGCAGACATGCGCTAGGGAGGCCAAGAATAAAGCAGATTTGATTCCAAGAGGTTTCCCAAGCACTCCATGACACAAATTTAGCAAGTTTGACCACTATGTATGTGTGGAGGACAACTTGCATAAGGTGGAATATGGAAACTAGGCAAATAAGACAAAAATTGGATTAATTAATGTCTAAGGTAGCTAACTATGGGTTGATTATTCTAACACCCCCCCTTAAGCTTGAATTATGAGTAAAATATCAAAAAATTATAGGGCCTAGCAACAAGTCTTAGTCACCCTTTACATACTACATGTGCATTTAACCAAGGAAAGAGGCAAAAACCTAGTGGTAAAAATCCTCCCTTAAACATGGACTGTAAAACAAAATTTGGAAATATTGTCATCACTCATGCTTCACAGCATGATCAACAATATCCAGCAGTGATTTGATATTGTTGAATGTCTTCTCACAAAAAACTTTGGTGAAGATATCTGCTACTTGTTCTAAAGATGAACAGAAGAGTACGTGAATGGTGCCATCATGCACAAGCTGTCTGATGTAGTGCATATGGATCTCAATGTGTTTGGTTCTCTGCTTCTGAATTGGGTCATTGCAGATTTGAATGGTACTCTAATTATCACAGTACATAGTAGTTGAGTATTCTAATTCGAAGCCACACTCTCCAAGTAACCCCTGCAACCATAAACATTGAGTTGCTGCATTTACAACTCCTCTGTACTCTACTTCTGTAGATGAGAGTGCAATGGCACTCTGTTTCTTGCTTGACCAGTTGATTGGCCCTTCTGCAAGCATGAACATATCCTTGTTGACTTTCGATCTGTACTATCACCTGCCCAATCACTGTCAGTAAACCCAATCAAATCAAGATCAGATTTAGCTTTATAGAAGATCCCATGTGTCCTTGTTCCCTGAACAAAGTTAAGGATCCTTTTGGCTGCTCTCCAATGGATCTCATGAGGCTGATCCATGTATATTGAAGCCACATTTACTACATAATAAATATCAGGTCTAGTATGTGTAAGATACAACAAACATCCAGTCAATTGCCTATACAGTGTATTGTTTCCCATAGGTGAAGAATCAGCTTCTTCAAGCTTCACTCCTGAAAGGAAAGGAGTCTTGCTTGGCTTGCAATCCTTCATCTTGAATTTGTTCAGCAAATCCAAGGCATACTTGGATTGATGTACTTTGATTCCTTCTTTGGTTTGAGCAATCTCGAGCCCCAAGAATTGGCTCAATAAGCCCAAATCTGTCATTGAGAAGGCATGGTTCATTGCATCCTTCAAGGAGGCAATCTCATCCTTTGAGCTTCCTGTAATGAGAAGGTCATCAACATATAAAAAAATGATCATTAATGAACCATGAATCAGCTTCAAATAGACATTTGGATCTGATTTGCATCAAACAAAATTCAGTGATAGCAGAAAGCTATCAATCTTGGCATGCCAAGCCCTGGGGGCTTGCTTAAGCCCGTACAATGAATTCTTTAGCCTGCACACAAGATATGGGTTAGTAGAAAATCCTTGATGCTACTGCATGTATATCTCTTTAGTGAAATCTCCATTAAGGAAAGCACACTTCACATCCATGTGATGTACTTCCCATTGCTTTGAAGCTGCAATGGCTAAGGCTATCCTGATGGAGTCCATCTTTGCCACTAGTGAAAAGGTCTCATTGTAGTCTATGCCATGAACCTATGAGTAGGCCTTGGATACCAATCTGGCCTTGTACTTCAAAGGTGAACCATCAGCAGCAAATTTGGTTTTGTACACCCACTTACACTGAACTAGCTTCCTCCCTGGGGGAAGATCAACCAGCTCCCAAGTGTTGCTCTTCTGGAGTGAGCTGAACTCTTCCTCATAGCTGCTTGCCATATTGGATCATTTGCTGCATCTTCATATGTCTATGGATATTATTCAATCATCAGATAACATTTCTCTACAAACATAGGATCTTTCATGCACAGAGCACTCTCAAACTGAGATCTAGTCCTCCTAGGATCATTAGGATTTCCAGCTAGTTCTCCAGCTGCATGAATGGTCTTGGATACCCATTTTGGTCTTGTAGTAATTTTAGGATCTACAATCAAATCATCATTATCAGACATATCAGAATAAGCATGTTCAACTATCTCTTCACTTACATTCATAGGTTCTGGTGGTGAAGAGGATTCTCCAACTTCCACTGCTACTAGGGGCTCTTCTTGAAACTGAACACACCTTTCAATGAAGGCTTTGTTTGTGCTCAAATTGATCAGCTTGTACCCTTTTGAATATTCATAGTACCCAACAAATAGACACTCTTGGCTTTGGGGCTACAAAGCCTTCCTCTTTTCTGTTGGAATTCTAGCCCAAGCCCTTGAGCCAAAAATCCTAAAATGGGTCACATCTGGCTTGTGCCCACTCCATGCTTCGAAAGGAGTCATACCTTCAAGCTGTTTATGAGGAAACATATTCTAGATATAGGCTACATAGTTTATAGCTTCGACCCAGTACTTTGGTGGCAAAGTCTTAGACTCCATCATGCAGGTTGCCATCTCTTTCAGTGATTTGTTCTTCCTCTTAGCAACACCATTCTGTTGTGGTGTGTAAGGGATAGAATGCTGCATATGAATACCTGAATCTGCACAATATTGAATAAACTCAGACTTGACATGCTCACCACCATTGTCATA
>LPNX010801637.1:0-45466 GCA_001517045.1 Pseudotsuga menziesii | reverse complement strand
TTCTTGTGTGAGAGATTCCATGAAATATGCAAGGCTAGGCATTTTCTAGGCTCGAGCTGTCAACTTTGTGGCATAGAAGGTCAAAACAAACACTGAATAGTCAGGGCCAAGATTTGAGAGTATGGCCAAGACCAGTTGATCATCCTTCTTTTCGATCCCACATTGTTTTAGCTGCAAAACAAGTGCTTTGAACTTGGAAAAATAGAGTTGCGGGGATTCAAAGCTATTGGGACTCAGGGAGATCAATTCATTTTCAATTTGATGTCCCCTCATATCATCTGTCTTTCCAAAAATATCAACAAGCTTCTCCCATACTTCATTCGGTGATGTCAATCCATCAAGATGGAAAAGGAGGTCTCTGGATATACTCAGACACAGGAGACCATAGGCCTCATCCCTCCTGTTGTGCCATTTAATATTCTCTGCAGTTGCATTGGGCTCTGCTTCTATTGCCATAGTCACTCTGTAGAGGCCTTTCACTCTCAATAGTATCTCCATCTCTGCTTTCCATTCAAAGAAGTTAAATGGAGTCAAGATGATCTTCTGAGATTGATCCATAGCTCAGAAATTTTCTCGTCAGTCAACAGAATGCTGCCAGTCAATGATGTCAAACCTGCAAAATAAATTGGAAGGAGAGAAATTGATCTACAAAGGCTCTGATACCATGTGGAAATTGAATCCAGGTGTTAGAACAATTGCACTCACAACAATTGCCAATTACACATGCAAATTACTCACAAAAGGAGACTGAATATGGAGCAGAACACTAATCTGTATTGAATAAGTGTACAATAGCCAACCCTGTGAAGTCATAGGCTGCCACAATAAATAATTACATGAGAGATTCGAATGCATGAAGATGCCATTCGAATTTATTCAAAAGCAGGCTTACTAAATCTAAGCAAATCCCCCAAATGTGCATAAAGCACATTCCAAATCTATCTAGGAGCTCACGAATTGGAAAAACCAATTAGGTAAGATAATAGATGGTGGAAGGACAACTCATACATGATTTTCATAGGAGAAAAGAGTGTAGGATGTTGAGGACAAACAACAATTTAACTTCACCTAGTCAAACTTTCCAAATTGCCTTAAAACTCAGAAAAAGCAGGCAATAAAGCAGAAAAAGCAGGCAATAAAGCAGAAAAAGCAGACATGAGCTAGGGAGGCCAGTAATAAAGAATATTTGATTCCAAGAGGTTTCCCAAGCACTCCATGAATCAAATTTAGCAAGTTTTACCACTATGGATGTGTGGAGGACAACTTGCATAAGGTGGAATATGGAAACTAGGCAAATAAGACAAAAATTGGATTAATTAATGTCTAAGGTAGCTAACTATGGGTTGATTATTCTAACATGACATATGGATGCGAAACACCAAATATGTGATAAACCATTCCTTATGTTGCATATCAATCATTCTGAAACTCACCTTAGCCATCATTCTCTTGAATCGTTGATCAAAGTCCCATACTGATTCATTCAGGTAATGTTTTATCTCCTTTAGTTTAGTAATGTACTACAATTTTGATTTTATCTTCTTAAACTCTTCGATCAGTCTTGTCCTGATCTGTGCTAATATTTTCTAGGGATGGCCTATTAGTACTTGTACAAATTTCATGTACCAATTCAACGCCCGACCTTGAAAGGTTTTCACTAGTTGTCCCTTCCTGATGTCTTCATATTGTACTTGCTTTACCGTCCATACTGCTCCACATAAAAACCAATATTGTTTGGGATCTTCAGTCCCATTACCTTGGAACAAGGGTATTTTCATGGCATTTCTTTCCATTCTGGTTCTTCTCCCAATACTCATTGATCCACTACTATTATTGTTGTGTTGACATGGCATGACAACCCTGTGATGATCTTGTGTTTCTTCCTCCTGAGTTCAGTACGGTGCACAGAGGTGTAGGTACATTGTATCTTTGGGTTTTTTCCTTCCTTGTACTTGGGCATAGCCTAGTTGTATCTTTCGCCACTGTAGGGTTGCTCAGTCCCTTGGGGTCCCTTCTCGCAGTTTTCTGTTTCAGTCGCACTAGGACCCTCCTCAGTCCTCTGCCTCTTCTCTTGTCAAAACCTCACCCCACTTAGTAGACGACCACACTCTTCTGCAAATTCCCTCACAAAAATTTTCGTAATTTCCATCCATCTACCATGCATCATTACATCCAATCCCTCACCTTTGTAGTACCCCCATCCTCCATACACCAAGGCTTACTCGTTGGAATTCATCTTTAGTATTCCTTTTTTGCAGATAAGCATTTTACCCACAGTTGTAGCGACAATAAAAATCTTCCCCTTTGTCCCTTGAAGAATTCTCTTTCTGTGCCATTGTAGGAAATGAATGTATCAACAATGAATTTCTTAATATAACCTTACAATATGTTATCTATCCACACATCGACGTCTCTTGAGGCTTTTTTATTCACCCTTCACAACTGTTGAATCAATTTTGGGGTCCACCGGTTAGGTTCGCCACCTTGGAGGTTCCTCTTCTGGAAAGTAAGTTGTGTCAACCACTCGTATAGTACTATCATAAATTCAACGAAGAATATATCATGGATATGAGAATGAATATATCTCCCCAACTAATATTTTGTTGACAGTCTATGGTTTTGAAATTATCCTTTCGCAAATTCTCAGGCCTTCTGATCAAACCAATCCTAGATCTCTGGTTTCGTAGGGTGCCACAACATGTCTTCTTCTTCTTTGCACTATGGTACAGGAAGATGAACCACTTATTGAAACAAAACTTGTCGACAGGGGTTCATTCCGCAGACCCACCGATACTCATCATCACAAAATCCCTAAACATCGGCCCAAATAGGTTTTACCCTATCCAGCAACACCTGCGAAGCGAATGCAGTCTCACCCAAAATGTCTAAGGGAGGGTTGTAGGAACCACGTTTCCGCAGATAGAAGAGGACTATCACACTATCTATCATAACATCACCTAGAGATCTAGGGTTTAAGATTATTGTTCATCTTAACATTCATTAGATCTACCTATTATCAACATTCTCAAGCATTCTTATTCATATTTTAAATCAACGTGAACGTCGCGACAACATATTTCAGCTCAGCTTAAAAAGACATCAACATATATTAATCCAATGGACCCTGAAAGTATTCACATCATTCAGATTTAAGCACATAAATTCATAGATCACATCACAATATTCACAGAAACACAAATATCAAGCAGAACTGTATCATCGACATCATCTTCATGTTATTCCCAGAACACATCACGAAAGACAAGCATTCCTTGGTCGATTAGCCTCAGACCAGAAATACACTTATCGATAGGTTAATTCACTTAGAACAAAACCGATCGAATGATCTAAAACACATATCCTCCGTGATTAGATCAGTGATTTCTCTATGATCCCTATTATTCTCTTTTATGATTCTAATTCTATTTATAGGGTTTCTAAGTTGTTACAAAAATGGTCCACATAACTGACTTCCTAACTAACTTGACTAAAATTTCCAAAATTTTTGATATCCTCTTTCGGCGCGTTTGACTTTTCCTTCACTTGTCGATACCATGATTTCCTTTTCCTTTGTGGATTCCCGTACTTTGTGCCTTCGAACCCCTTTCCAACAGGAGCAGAAAGAAAAAGCAATGACACCACCAACACCTCCATCAATACCTAAGGAGGACAAAGATTATGAAACCAAAACTTTGTTGCCACCATATATCCCACCAAGACACGTGGATAAACTAAGGGTCAAAATTCCAACCAAGTCATGCGCCCCACTGGTAGAACCCAGAGTTCCAAAATGAGTCAAGGTGTTGAAGAACATTCTGCCAAACCTGTAGAAGCTATCCTTTAATGACCATGATACGAAGAAACAAAAATACTTGGATAGGAGGAACTATATGTTAACTGTGCAGGACACGCCGGATTTTCCAAAGTGCTTGGTTCCAATGGAATGGACGAGAGGAATAGAACAATCCGGATTGTTATCGTTGATATACATGCCATGCAGAAGTGAATACCTTTGTCCAACATTTGCTAGTATCATTTCATGGAGGATTCCTTTGGCCAGATGAATTATAGTATGTGGATGTCAAGCTCATTGTAGAGATAACAGGCCTACCACTGGAAGGTGTAGATCCAGCACCATATTTACGAAAAGACGAGGACACGGTGATGGAAACAAAGGTTAAGGACAAGTATGACTTGACTAGGGCCAACATAGGGTTCCTAACATCTTCCATTAATGACTATACCGTTCAGTTTTCCCCGAAGGTATTGGCCTGTAAAATGTTGTGCAATGTGCGACTAAACCAGTGTACTACGGGTGCGGTTGCACTAGTTGAACCCTATGCGGAGGGAGTTCATATTAATTGGTCGTAGTTCCTACTGAATGAATTGCTAGAAGATGAATATGTTGCATGAAAAGGGTAAACCTTTCAACTATTCTTAGTTATTGATTTTGATTTCATTTGTTGTCTGGTTCGACCCACCAAACTACAAAGCCATAGATGTACCATTTCGTTGCAGGGGAGATAGATATTGGAATCTCTGGTTCACACAGAAAAATAAGGACAGATAGCAGGATACTAATATCGAATTTTTTATGCATGGATAGGAACTGAGGGATCGGGTGCAGAAGCAGACAAGAATTGAGGATCACACTATAAAAGGGTTCCTCCAAATTATTAAATTCGATATTGACGTACATTATGTCAAGATATATTTGCGACAATACCCACAATGTTAATGGTTGGCGGCATTGTTTTTACTAATTGAAAAAGAAGTGGAATCCATTACCTATGAATGGCCGAAATAATGGTGTGTCCCTGTTCCAGATGACCAAATAGTAGATGATGACCTTGACCAGGACAAACCACCATATCTGCAACAGAAATATCAAGAAGAATACCCTCAGGAATATGCGCAAGATCTTGATTCATCCCAGAGTGTCTCGAGATCAACTCCCACAGAACCAGATGTAGAAAATAAAAGGAAGGAGACTGATATGGAGCAGGAAAATTCAAAATGAAAGAAAAAGGGAAAGGTTGACAAATCTGCCAATACCGTCACCATTGATGGGGAAGACTTTATGTAGTTAACTGAAGCACTGACAGAAGTCACAAAGACAGGATTTCAGAAAATAGACAAGCGACAGATAGAGCTAACAAATAGTATTATTGATTTGCTGAAAACACTGTGCACAACTATTGAATAGGTTAGAACTGCAGTAGATTATACACCTCATAGAACTGATTCGTAAGATGTACTTGGAACTTCTGAAGAGTAGCAACCCGAGATGCTAATGCCAGTTCCACCAGTCAGAGTGTAAGTATTAGGAGAAGCACTTGATCTAGGAAACCCAAAATTTAATTATGTAGCCAAAATCCTCAGGCAAATAACAATAGACTTTTCATAGATGCGCATGACTGAGGCATATGCACTACAAAATGTCACAATCACAGAGATAAATGTCAGAGAAAGCACCTTGATTAAACAGGAGAAAGTCATGAATAAAAGTGTTAATAAGATGAAGAAGGAAGTGCAAGAGGTCAAGCAGAAGACATAGATGTGGGAATAAAATAAGCATAGGCTTGACAAGGTTGTATCCCTTGCATGCACAAACTTTGTTGGTGAAGGAATTACAGAAGACATGTTTGCAGAAGCCAAGGTCATTCGACTTGGAGAGATAGCAGATGACCTTGCAAAAAGGTCATGGAGCTCGAAGCGAAGATAAAGCCAAGCACACCCCTAGAGGTGTTGGAGGAACGAAGAAAAGCAACAACTGAAGCTACGAAGAAGATAGAAGAGTCAGAGGCACTATGTGCTAAGTTTTTCAACCAAGTCTCTCATACTTGGGAAGCCTTGATTGAAGACGACAAACTAGAGAAATTCGCAGAGGAGTTGCACACAATTGAGACAGAAGTAATTTAGATGAAGAATGAGATGAAATAGTTACCCTTAGCACAAAATATGGCTAAGGAAACATAAATAGAGAAGCTCCAATAGCAAGTGACAATGTTGCACACACAACAAAAACAAAGGGCAGATACAGTTGAAGAATTGCAGGCAGAAGCAGAGCAGATTACAGGTATCATTAAGCCCTTACATCAGATATTACAACGAGCATTAGAAGCAATAAGGCTCGTAATGTTGGAACACCTCAGTTCCTACCTTGTATAAAACTTTTATAAAGTAGAGAAAGATGTGCGACAAGAGATAGAAGAGATCGTGAAAATCATGCAATATTTTTGAAGAAAATTCGTCGCAAGTCAAGAAGTGGAAGAATAAATTTGTGTGGCTCACGACGATCCACATGTGAGTGTTGGTGGCTTGTTGTGCCTAAGGAAAGATAGGAAGAAATCAATTAGAAATCTACCTAAGTATGAAAAGAGTCAGGTCGCAAGAAGGAAAATAAAGTAACGACAGAAGTAGAGAAGGATGAATAGAAAAAGGAAAAGAAGGAAAAGGAGCTGCGATAGAAGAAGTCAAGGAAGGAAGGATAAGGTAGAAGAAGTAGTGAGGAAGGAAAATTTGATAGAAGAGGAACGAAAGCAGACAAGGAAGAAAAATATAAGGAAAGAAGCAGCCAAAGAGGAAGTTGCGATAGAAGAAGAAGAGAGTTCGTGACATAAGAAAAGTTGTGACCGAAGGAAAGGATGCGACAAGGAAATATGCGATGTCAGAAGGCACGAAGTGCCGCAATAGCTAGAGAGAGATAGTTGGAAATATCATGGGTATGAGGTCGGCTAAGAGTCAGTGGAAGCCGTACATATGAAAGCATCATTGTAAGTCATATCATTAGAGCCTACTGACATGTGTCGATAGAATAGGAAATACAACCTGTTAGCTAAATGTATGAAGTCGATTGAGAGAAACATGTAAGATTCTATAAAAGGAGGAACCCAAGTTGTATGCGGGTTACTCGCTAAGCACTCTCTAGAGACACTATTTGGTCATTTTTAGCTTTTGTAAGTTGTGTCGTATGTTAGTGTGTTGAGTCATAGAGGGGAGTCAAAGACCCTGCATCTGAGTGCGCAGGAGGGTAGAAGAGATTAAGTCAATCTAGGTTGTGTGTAGATCGTCAGTAGAGTTGTAGAGGAATTTGAGTCGATCCATGATATGTGTGTATCATCAATAGAGTTAAGTAGAGAAAGAATAGTGACAAAATACCAGAGAGCATGAGAGGAGAAAGAAGTATGTATAGATAACGAAGAAATATCTAGAACAAAGTCTGCAGTCTATTACGCAGACGAAAGGTGCCATATATTTCTCATGCCAGATGAAGAGTGCCTGTGTGGATTTTTATGGATGGGTTTCCACATTAGATACCATGTTATATGTGTGAATGATGAATGGGTTTGAGTGGCTTATATATGTTGTTGTGAATAAGTGGTTAGGTATTTTCTTATGAATGAGTTTATATGTATATGTCGCACTGTTATTGTTGAATGTATATATGTTGCATCAGTTTTATTGTAATAATACAATTTGAAGGATGAGTTGTGTTGTAGCTTAACTGGGAATAATAAGTATAGAGACTGCACCCATCAGCATATGTCGAGCACCTTGGTGAAATACCAAGGGACTAAAAATACCCCACCCAACTGCAAAAACCTAGTTCTAGAAATTACCCATAGAAAGATATCTTGGGTGAGATGACATCTGCTTCACAGGTCCTAGCAACTGATCATTTCTCTATTGGGCTGATATATTGGGCTTTTTTGCACACAAAGGAGGGACTGAACCTGGGTCGAAGAGAGGTCAAACAACAACAAGGTATGTAATTGACTCTATAGGCATTCAAGTCGACCCAAAAAATATATAGATTCTCAAATATTGGCCCATTCCTCAAAAAATTCATGAACTAAGAATTTTTCTTGGTCTGGAGAATTTTTATCGACGGTTCATACTCAACTTCAGTCGCATAGTCTAGTCTTTGAGTCAGTTAACTAAGGGAAACGACAAAACTATCTTTAATTGGACATCAACACAACAACAAGATTTTGAGCAACTCAAGCATATGCTTTGTACTACACCAGTACTTGTGTTACATGATTTGCGTCAGCCTTTTGAGATGGAGACGGACACATTGGATTATTATTTGGGTGCAGTGATCACTCGGTATGGTCACCCAGTTGCTTTTCATTTTGAAACTTTTAATGACATTGTTAGAAGGTATTCGACGTATGAAAAATAACTGTATACCATTGTGGAAGCCCTTAAGCAATGGAGACATTACATCCTTGGGAAGGAAACAATCATTCTTACTGACCACAAACCTTTACAGTTTGCACCGTCCCTATCAAAGCTACAAACAACTCAAAAATTCAAGTGGATTAATTACCTACAACAATTTTAGTTGGTAATTAAGTATCGGAAAGGTAAATCCAATTCCTATGTCGATTGTCTCAGTCGACCACCCATTACTCTACTTTTTATAGTGATGAGTATGCAGGGTTAAAACACCACTACTTGGTCGTAATTGTATTTGGTAGACTACAAATTTTATGCAATTTATCGACAACTTCAGACTGACACGTTGTCTATTACTGACTACTTCTTGAAAGATACCTTGCTATACAATCTTGGACAACTTTGTGTACCGATCAATGAGCATCGACAGCAGCTCATTTGGGACGTGCACTACAACAATACTGTAGGACATTTTGGAGTAGCGAATACTCTTGTTATCCTCCAAAATTATTTTAATTGGCCTTCACTTAAATATGAAGTCAACAGGTACATTCAATCGTGCGTGGTTTGTGCCATCGCTAAATCGTCAAATCAGCGACAAGTATTGTATACTCCTTTGTCGATTCCTAGTCTACCATGGGAATCTATTTCTATGGACTACCTGACGGGATATCCTACTTCTAAACATCAACATGGAGCGATCTTAGTAGTAGTTGACATATTTTCCAAGATGACTATTCTGATTCCATGCAAGAAGACTACAACAACACAACAGATGGCTCAGCTCTTGTTAGAACATGTTTGGAAATACTATGCCCTTCCGGCTACCATCATTTTTTACAAAGATGTTTTATTTGTCAGTATCTTTTGGAAGACTCTCTGGAAACAACTCGACATGAGAATCTCTTTGTCGACAACTTTCCATCCTCATACAGATGGACAGATGGAAGTTTTGAATCACTCGATAGTACAAATGATTCGCATGTACAACCACAATCATCGTCGGACATGGGATGAAAATATCCCATACATACAACACAATTAAAATAATGCTCAACACAACTCTATGGGAAAGAGTCCATTTGCAATTTGTTCATCGACACATTCGAACGACATCGACTCTGACTGACGAGAAGTTGAAAAAACATTGAAGTTTCGAGACCAAATCTACAACATCCAGAAGCAAGCAAATGAAATGTTGCAACGAGATAATGCAAAAGCTAAGGCCCGAAACGATAAGCATCATACTCCTCATTCATTTCAAATTGGGGATCAGGTATGGTTACATCTTAAGAAGGAACGCTTCACTGGCCCATACAGAAAGTTGAAGCCTTTGCGATATGGTCCTTACAATATCCTTAAGCATATTGGAGAAAATTCTAGCTAGCTCGACATTCCTTCATGCTTGGGTCTACATCTAGTGTTTAATGTGGATCTACTTCAACCATACCATGCACCATTGTTGGAACAGGATGACTTGAAGACATCAGAACCCGAAGACATCCATCCAGATGTTTAGGAGCCTCTTCCTTGTGACACCATCGTGGGACGATGCATACACCATACAAGGATGAACACAATTCCATTGTTTCAAGTGGCCAAAGATGGACAGATCCCAGCACAAGGAAAGTGGTACTCTGCGACTGAACTCACCAACAAGTTATCTGAATGAGAAAACAATCGAGACCATTGTTTCTTATGGAAGGAGGAATGATACAATCAGCAGTTGGCATGTTTTTCAACTTCGATAGGTTCAACATCGACTTCGACAAGTCCGAACCTCGACATAGCCTTGACATTTTTCGCATCTCGACGTGCATCGTCGACACAACTACGATAGATTGTCTCTCTATTTTTCAGTCGTCTGTAATGGTTGAAGTTCCGAACCGTTCTAACTTATTTGTAACTGAATGTAACAGGTAGTCACCCAAGCATCTCAACAATCTATATAAGCATGTACACTATTGCAATATACAATAAAGTAATATAGAAGAATAAAACAACAGATATCGGTTCAAACTCTTGCATTTTTTCTATGCATATACTTTCTTTCTGTGTAGTGTATTTCCTGCTTTGCTTATTTTAATATGCTTCCACCATAATAGTACTCAATTAATTCATCGAACTGTTGTCCTTCGACGTGCGCCTAGGCACCTGAATCACATCATTGTCACCTTATTGACGTAAATTGTTGATTTAGAAGAGAGGAAGCACTAGTTCGCTATTTATGTAGCCACCAAGACTGTTAAACTGTGGCAACAATATATCTTCACATGTTGAAGATTTTTGTTAGTTGTTGGCCTTACCACTACAAGCAATGGTCAGGAAAAGAGGGACTCTATAATTTAATATGAATAGATAGGAGTGTATAATGTTTTGGAAGCCATTGGATGAGTCATGTACAAAATTGGTTTGCCTCGAATTAGTATGAGAGCACTTTGGTGATAATTTTCCTCCGAGTCATGTTATAATCAATGTTTTAAAATTTGAAATCGAACTTGGAATTGATCATGGACTAGACCAGACTTTGATTAGAATCGCATCATAATTGATTGACAACTTGGTTTATGAACCATATTACTAAAAATATGTAAAATAAGAAACATTTAATTAAAAATACATACTCTTATGTACATCAGTGTAAATCCAAACTACTAGAGATGGAATAGGCCCATGTTACTATTGGAACCTTTAGTAGTACTGAGGGGGGGAGTGAGTCAATACTAGAGTCTTTTTAGTATATTTTACTTTGTTAACATTTTAAGCACACATTAATACCGACATTTAATATCACAACACATTGAAAGCACAACCATAGTACACATAGATATACTGTGGAAAACCTTAAGAGGGAAAAACCTCAAAATATGTTTCTTTATGGTTTATTCATTACATCATTAGGCATCAACTTGAAAGAGACACCCATCCCTATTGCAAGCACCAACTGATGAGTTTTCCAATGATGAATTTGCAATAGCCTATTTCCCTGTACTTGTAATTTCATTTCCATTTCTTGCAACAATATTCATGTGTCTTTCACATATCATGAGCATAGATGCAATTCAATCTTTTGATCCTCTGTATCCCTAAAATTATTCTTCTACACAAATACTTTGAAGGATTCCTTTATTTGTACATACTCAACACCAGCTTTGTTATTCCTAAAGTTGGGGTAGGAACTTCTTTCATCACTTCTCAAGAAAGACTCACTGCACTGAATAATCATGGATTGATGTAACCAAAAGATATTTATGTTCAACTAGAATTCCAAATAAGAAATAAGTCTTGTGTTCTTAGAATTCAATGAAAAGAATGTGTTGTTGCATTTTTCAGAGTTTAGAGAATATTTATGAAAATTCAAATGCCCATGGACTCTTCCAAAACCCTGCATTTGAGAGCAACTTAACTCTTCAACTACTAAAGTTGTACACTTGGAACATATCACATCTATAATTGGCTCAATTGTTAGTGTTGTTAAACAGTGAATTGGCACTCACGCAGATCATGTAAGTACGGTTTAGTAAGGATAGTAAATGTCTTAAATTTTGTGCATTTAGTTTCATCAACTACTTGTTAAAAGCCCAATTTAGTCCTCCTTAAACTTGGTTGTAATATGCCTAATATCAGACATGGATATAAGCTATGTTGTTAGATACTTCTGAAAATCCTTGTGGATTCCCTCAAATGGTTTCAGCGTGGTTCCATGTTTCTTACTGTTTTGTGAATATTTGCAAAAATATAATGGATTGTTTTCATAAAATGTTCCATGAATGTAGACTTACAGTTGTTGTGCCTACTTAATGTTGAATTTACCAACTCATGATAAAGAGATTTGCACTCGTAGAGTCAATTTTTATAGCCAGCCGATGAATATTGGGAAGCACCTATGAATACAATGGATATTCTTAAACACTTCTATGTAAGAAAAACTAGAGTGTAGACACTCTCTGGCATGAGATTAAATTAAATTGGTAGAAAACTAAAAGTTAGATTTACACAAATAATAATCTGGAAATCCAGGATAGAAAACTAGCACTCTGTACCAAAGATCACATTCCTTTTTTTGTGACCAGGGGAATCAACAACTGGGGATTGGGTTGGTGCTCGCATGACACAGGGTCCATGGATCCATTCCCGCTACCACTATACCCCTAGGTGCCCCACAATAGCTCGCAAGCATGGGACACGGGTAATCATGAGTGTGATTTGAACTCGTGACCACGTTACATGTGACTTCATATCAAACGAATCACCAATAAGCCACACCCATGCAGACGCAAAGATCACATTATTTGCTATTATCTATGGAAAACAATTTTTAAGCCTATTTAGAGGTACCCACAAAATACAAAATTATTCAATTTAGTTTATGTGGAAGAGAGAAAGGTACTATAATGGTGAGGTCTCTGAATACGTCCAAAGTAGAAACTCTATCTTGGTTTCATTGGTGGGTATTGCAGAAGTCATCTTCCAATCTTGAATAATGATAATGTTGGTGATCTTCGTTGTTGATTGTTGCTGTTGATGATTTCCATTGAGACCCTACATCTTCCTCTATATCCAATTTATAGGATGACAACATACTAATGTAGAATAATCATTGAATTATTTTTAATGTCTTCTCAATACTTAAACAACCTTCCAGAAAGATGCTAGATCACATGGTCCATTGAGCATTAAAGTGGAGTGAAGTAGACTTGCCACTAAAGTTTGAAAAGGAAGGGGTATCCTTTATGTTTGACACCACTATGCACGGTTGGAATTTGATGGGGATAGGCCCATCATGAGTCCTTTTACCCATCAAAATATGGTTAAAAATTCTAACAAGCCGCATAGGGAAACAATTTGCTAGGACTTATTTTTGACGCTTAATTATTTTTTCAAACTGTCATTATTTTTTATTAATAGGATTGTTAAGATATGTGTATGTTTATATAAGTTTCATTATTATATATGTAATAACAGAAATTGAAACTTTCCCACTTGATTGAAACTTTCCCATTTGATTGAAAAGTATGTGGGTGAGTTTTCCTTTATTTAGAGACTGCTATAGTTTGATTGTTATTGGTTCCTTAGTTGTAAACACTCTTAAGGACCTATATTAATGGGGAGGGCCCCTTTTGAGTGTTTGATGAAAGCGAAATTCCTTATTAAGAAATACAAAGTTTGGCTAGGGATATTGGTTGAGTCTCTTTATGAGGGTTATATATTAAAGGGAAAACTATTCATTCTCAGCAATGAAAACAAGCAATAAGCTAAAGGGTACATCTTCCTTTGGTCAAGGAGGGCATTCTGTTGAGCAAACTAGACCGATGAGAACTAAGTAAGCAATTCGACCGTTGGCTTCTCAACCTGCCCAACCAAAGAATAATGGAGTCATGACATTAGGAGAGGCACTTCAAGTCTTTTCTAGCTTTTATTTACTTATTGGGTCTTTCAGTAGGAAGATAGCCAAGGTGATTGACGAGCACCTTTAGGAGGGGAAATGGTACTTTCATTACAACATGGTGAAGGGATTGAGCTTCCCTTGCGGTCTTCAGAGAACAATAACATGCTGACATCATATTTATATTATTTTCATTTTTTCCTTTCTAACTACAATGAATACTCTTAGGGGAGCATGCATTTGGAAACATAAGGAGTTATCCAGTTATTGTTTGCATATTCTATGCAAATGAGGAAGTCTTTTTCTGGAAGAAAATGTCACAATTTCAATTACACCATCGATGCAATGTGTTAAGTTTGAAAATTTTGGTATGTTGCGTTACATGTGACCTGCTATTAAACTTTGGAAAGGATTCTAAGTTCCACCTTTTATTTGTTTATTAAGTTCATCACTTAATGTACTTTAGATGCACAGTGTCGACACATGTTACTTTTGAGTTGTATGTGACATTGTTAGTAGGTTGCTTTGTTCCACCCTCGATTTGCAAAGTACATGATCAACAAAAAACATCAGTAAATGCGTCTATTGTTATGTTTTAATTGGAATTTAAACTCCTTAATAGAAACATACTTTTAGTTGAAAAATTAAAATGTCACAATTTTAGTTTTTTTTTTCAAACGAAAAAAGCACTCTTTGGTATTCTATTGAATCAAAGGAGTTTTGTACATCAACAATAGATAATCAGGACCCAAACCAACAACCTAGCAATACATCAAAAGTTTAAAAACCAGCACTAATAGTAAGTCACTAGCACTATCAGCAACCCAACAATACATAAACCAACAACCCAACATTATATTAACATCAAAGTTAAAAAAACTACCTGCTACTGACATACACAAGAACTAGCAGCCGACCCATCTACTGACAATTGGGAATTAAGTCAAAAAAATCCTCTCATAAGCTACTTGCAAGCTAACAACCAAGGATGACTCTAAGGAGGATAACAAGAGCCCAAAGACATTATCCAAGGCAGGGCTAGGGTCTTCACTCAAAGTCAGAAGACATGTCTATCACCAGAAAATAACAAAACATGTAAAGTCAAGACCAAAAAATAGAAGACCCACAGGCCTATAGTGCATCAGAGCAAAGCTCTCAAAATAACTGAAATCTCACTTCTTCCAAAGCCTCACCTTCACAAATTTCAGAGAGTGTAAGATAGCTCGTAGCCTCTTTAAGCCCTGCCTTGGATAATGTATCTACCCTCTTGTTATACTCCCTATAGACATGGCTGAATTCCACATGAGTGAACGAAGATATGAGCATTTTGGTGTTGTAGCACCATGCTTCTAAGTTCACCATGTTAAGTGAAGATTCACCATTAACCCAATTTATAATCACAGAGGAGTCACCAAAGACATATAGATAAGGTAATCCAATGTCTTTGGCAAATGACAGTAATGGCCAGAGTGCCAGTAGTTCAGCTCTAGTGTTTGTGCTAGTACCACGTCCAAGAGTAATAGAGAAGCGGTGTTGATCATTTAACTAGAAGCAAGCTCCCGCACCTCCAGTTGAGGCAGCAACAACACCATCAAAAAAATCCATGGGGAACCAAGTTTTAGGAGGAGGCCCAATATTCCTGGTTCTAGAATTTTTAATATGAGGTAGCAGGTAAGTTCTAGCCTCTAGAATAATCCTGTTGCATATTCTGGAAATATTAGGTTCGATGTCCTCAAAAATAAAGTTGTTCCTGGTCTTCCAGAGATTCCAAATGAGACAAATAGGAAGATATAACTGATCCCCACCCATAGTGAGATAGCTAGTGAGATTCACAGAGAGAGTTGGATCTAACCAAGCTAGATGTACATTGAAAGAACAGTCAAGGCAGTGCAATACCTCATGCATGAAAGAACAACCAACAAATAAATGGTCACTAGTTTCAGCATCAGACTTGCAAAGACAGCAACGATCAGGACCAATCCATCCCTTCTTGTGGAAATCATCCCATGTGTTCAGTTTCTTATTATATGCCAACCATATAAAGCATTTGATCTTCTGGGGGATGTTAAAATTCTATATTTTTAGGAGTATATTTTCCGGGGGAAGAGGCAGAAGATCCGACACAATAAGTTCATATGCACTTTTTTCTATGACCGAGCCAAGTTCCTTATCAAACATCGAAAGCAGTGAGTCTTCAGAGTTCCTTAACTTAATACCACAATGTGAGAGTCCTTTAACAAAGGTCATCCAAATTTCAGCCCAATGTCCCCCCAAGTCAAGGTCCTCCGCTAAGTACCAACCATATAGGCCCTGATAGAGATCATCTTTCTTATGAGCCTGCACCAAATATGAGATTCCATAGTCTTCCAGATAGTCCTTGAGATCTTGTGGGAGGGAAAAAGGAGCATCAAGACCAGCTATAGGATCAACACCCAACCGAATATTCCTGCCATCTCCCACCTTCCATCCAAGCTAACAAGTGATCCAGGACAGAATTCTCATAAAACCATTCCAAAAATAAGACGTGCCAATGACTGATAATTTTCGTGCTCTGATCCATTCCACCAGTGGTCTGTTCTTTAAGTATTTGAAAGAAATAATACAGCTCCAAATACCAGACCCCATAAGTAACTTCCATAAAATTTTCAGCCTGAGAGATATACCAAACCATTCCAAATTTTTAATATCCCAACCACCATACTCATAAGGGGCCGCAATAGATTCCCAACTAGCCAAGTGGAGACATGGACGACCATCAGAATTTCCCCATAAAAATGTAAATATAGACTTTCTCAACAGATTCAGAATGGATCTAGGACATCTAGCTAGATCAAACCAATAAACTGCAAGACTGGTGAGAATAGATTTAATGAGTACAAATCTGCCACCGAGAGAAAGTAATCTATAGGTCCAACTCTTTATCTTATTTTCAAACATATTCACCATCCAAATCCAATCCGAGGATCTGTAACCTATAGGTTTCAAACGGAATCCGAAATATTTGAACCCTGAAGTAATAGGTGCCATGTTGTAGGGAAGGAAGGCACCAATCTGACCACGAGTCTCTTCATCCACATTTTGATATAGGAAATATGATTTTTTAGAGCTGACAGCCATGCCTGTAGCTAAGCAGAAAAGGTCAAGAGATTCTTTATATGCACCCCATTCCTCAATAGTACCAACCCCATATAGGATAACATCGTCAACAAATAACAGATGTGTAAGAGACAGACTATGAGAGTACTAGAAACCAATAATGTGACCCTTATGTTGTGCATCCAGAATGATCCTGCTAAGGCTTTCAATGACTAAGATAAACAACAATGGCAAAAGAGGAAATCCTTGGCGGACACCCCTGGATACAGGGAAAAAATTCGAAGGAGTACAATTGACTAAGACAACAAAACAAGAGTTGGTGACACAACCCATGATCCAATTAACACCCATTAGAGGAATACCAATATGTAGTAGGAGAAGTCTCAGGAAGGTCCAATTCACCCTATCAGGGGCTTTAACGAGATCAAGTTTAAGTACCATGACACTGGTATTTCTGGTTTTTATGAAGTGCAGTACCTCCTAGGTAATATCAATAGGTTCAGTAATTTGTTGGTCCTTTAAAAAACCAAACTGTTTCGTAGATATGGTTCTGTTAAGCAAGGGTTTAAGACGTAATGTTGTAATTTTTGAAATAATCTTGTATACCAGGTTGCATAAGGAGATAGGGAGAAAATCAACAAAGGTAGATGGATTTTCACACTTAGGTATCGGAGTCAAAAAGGTAGAATTGATAGAGCCAAGAACGCACCCTTTAGTTCTGGTCTATTCAGCTGCAAGCACCAGCTCCTCCCCAATAAGGTCAAAAAAGGCTAAGAAAAATTCAACAGGCCAACCATTAGGTCCTGGGATTTTATCTTTCTTAAAGCCCTTAAGGACAGCTTCAACCTCCTGAAGAGTGATGGGCTCAAGGAAACAATCAACATTTTCATCCTGGGTCAGTGAAGGGAATAGCCTGATAACTTTCAATTGATCTGCAATATTAGTAGACTTGTCATCCATAAATAAATCATTGAAGTGTTTTGTACCCAGCTTCTTGAGAGAGTCATCATCCGCATATACAGTTCCATTCAAATCATTTAGAGACCGAATGGCTTTAGAGTTTCTTCTAGCAAATGCAAATGCATGGAAATCTTAGCATCCCCTTCCTTAAGCCAAAGAACTCTGATCTTTAGCCTCTGAGTGGTAACCTCATGTGCCAGGATTTTCCTTTTGGAAGCTTGAAGATCACTAAGCCTTAAGGCACTGTTAGCTGGCAGGAGACCAAAATCCCTCTGAAGAGTGTCAGAGATTTCAGTATTAATCTCCAATAATAGGTGTTTTCTTTCACCATTTTTCCTTCTTTCCCATCTTTTAACAGCACCTTTGAGTCTACCAAGTTTAAGAGCAAGAGTTTCGAGAAATTTAGGGGGTCCCGAAGTCATAGGATAATTCCAAGAGGACAAAAACAAGGGGGAAAAATCATATTCAAGGAGCCAAGCCCTATTAAATTTGAAAGGATAACATAGGGAGGCCAGTCGGGGACCCCACTCAAGGCAGATAGGGTAATGGTCTGAAACATCTGAGGGGGTTGCCCAAGATCTGTAAGAGGCTAGGCTAGGAAGAAGATGATCAGACAATAGGAAGCGGTCCAATCTTTTGCTTATGCCTACCTCTCCCACATGGCCATTCCTCCAGGTGGGACCAAGGCTGTTCAAGGAGAGGTCCACCAGGTGGTTACTAGAAATGAGATGAGCAAAGTAGGGAGCTAAGGGGTCCAATATGGCTTTGGGACCCCAAATTTCAGAAGAGGAAATGGTAAATTTTAGGTCACCAGCTAAGAGCAAATTTGGTAAGGATAGTAAACCACCTGCCATCATATTTTCCCAAAAAACAATTCTCTGGGAATAAGGTCCATAACAGTTGAAAATGGAGAGGATCTCAGTAATACCTTTAATACTTGCTTGGAGGATGATACCAACAAAAGAGGAGAAGGCCTTGCAGCGGACCAGGAGAGGGTCCCATCCCGCCAACAGACCTCTAGACAAACCAGAGGCATCAATATCACATAATTCCCACCATGGCTTGAATTTAGAGAACACCAAAAGAGCATGGGAAAAAGTACACATAGTTTCTTGTAGCAGGATCATATCAAGATTTAATTCAGAAAGGAGAGAGCCAAGGGATTTTTGTTTGGGAAGCCCTCCGAATCAACGGATATTCATGGATAGAATATTCATGGGGAACCATACTCATCAGGTAAGTATTCTCTAAGTACCTGAGAGGAGGAGGGCGAGGTACCAGAGAGCCTCACAACAGCCTTTAATCTAGTAGAGAGAGGGATATACTGGCCCAAGTTCCCAGGATCATCAGGTGTAGGTTTCTTAGACTTGCGAATAGTAACATTTTTAAAACAGATAGAGTCCAGGGGGAGAGTAGAAGGAGAGATAGGATCCTTATCAATAAATATAGAGAGTGATTTTAAGAGTGAGGGGTCCAAAAAAGAAGGGGCCTCTCTGGGGATGGAGGGAAATGTAAGAGGTGGGGAGGGATTCCCAGGTAAGAGGGGCTACTGAGATGAAGAGGAGATGGGGAGAGAAGGGAAGTGCTCCAGAGTGTAAGGAGGAAGTCCGTCAGCAGTAGGATCGAGTGATCGAGGAGTAGGAGAAGAATCCGGAATGGACTAAGCTAAGTCAGGAACCATTGGGGGGGAGAAACGTGCACAGGCCTCACTATCTTCAATATACATCAGATCACCCTTCGTTAGACCTTCAAAGGGTGTAGGGGAGGAATAAGTATAAATCGAATCAGTCAGAGTCGACAAGGACTGCTTAGGAGGTATAAGTATATCAGGAAGGGGAGAAGCCAGTCCAGGACTTAAATCATACCCCCACTTAACAGAACGTCCACTACGA
This sequence comes from Pseudotsuga menziesii, assembly GCA_001517045.1. Classification (NCBI taxonomy): domain Eukaryota; kingdom Viridiplantae; phylum Streptophyta; class Pinopsida; order Pinales; family Pinaceae; genus Pseudotsuga; species Pseudotsuga menziesii. The sequence continues at coordinate 25,948 of LPNX010801637.1, read as the reverse complement.
AGAAGAGCACAGGCATTACGTAAGTGACCAGTTTCATGGCAGAAATTACATCTGAAAGGAAAGTGGAGATAGTCCAGCTTCTGAGTAATGACATGGTTACCACAAACTATGTTCACTTCAGGGAGAAGTCCTTTAGATATGTCAAGTTCAACTAATACCTTGGCCATCTGTTTATCAAATAGCAGGTGAAATCCCTTTTCTAGGGCAACAAACCGACTAAGTGAGTTAGCCAGACTAGTCAGTACATCTTTGCACCACAAGGGGAAGGGAAAAATCGGTAAGAGGACCCACAGGTGTCGAATGGTAACCCTTTCAGTGAGAGGATCAAATCCTGAGTGCCAGCGACTCAAGACCAAGGATCCCTTCATAACGGTCCAAAGGGTTTTGAGAATGCGGGATGCATCAATCGCTTCAATGAAGACAATGACCACCCAATTGTTCGCAAGTAAGCTGATCGAGGGAACATAGTGAATAATAGGCTTCCAATGAACAGTTTCCCATTCCACCCATTCTTCTTTGGACAAAGTACAGTATTCAAGCCTCCCAATGAGGGCCCACTGACAGAGGGACTCCACCTTATCAAGGTAGACATCGTGACCAAGAACAAAGCGGTGCTTTGCATCCAGTGCCTTGAGGGCCTTATCCCTCCAGCGAGCATGGTTATTAAGCTGTGACCGGGACGGTTTTGGGCCCCCACCTCCCATAGAGTGGGGAGCCGGTATATCACCCGGCGACATAATGACACCCATTAGGGGTCTGATATCAAACCCAAGTCCAACCTCCATCCAGGGAAGACTACAAGCCAAGGATACATAACACAATGGGACAGACAACAATCAACCTCAACAAAACCCTACTACCTTCCAATCCCAGATAAAGTAAACCACCGCATACAAATCACTCGGCTCATCCAATCACCCTCATCAACCGATCATAGGAAAATCCCAGACCAGAAACCCAACAGTACCGGCTATAGAGCAAAAAACCAAGTCACTTCCCAAGCACAAACAACAAGAGGCTGGAAATTCGGTTCAAAATACTCAGCCACAGTCGACGAAGACCAGCAGGGATGCCAACAGAGACTACCCACACAACAACCAACCCATAAACCCGTCACAGAAACCCAAACCGGATGGGGTTCCACCACAACGACAACCAGATCACTGACAGTTAGGTCGAAAAGCAGCAGGACCCTGGCAGTAAACCCTACCCTCACAGTACCAGCGAAAATACCAAAGCAACAATCCAAGGAAACAAATAAACATGAAAGAATAACCCCAAACAGTCCAATACCAGATACAGACTGATACCCGACCAACAGACCAGGGGGAAAGATTAAAAAACAAACAAAGATTCCCACTTTTTAATCATGGTTGGTACTAACCCTCAGGAGCGAGGGTGAACTCCATGTGGGGTGGTCAACAACTATGTCCATAAACCCTTGAGGTCGAGTTTATACCAAGCCCTAGACATAAACAAATAAGACAAGACAAAAAATGTCGGAAGGTACCTGGTTAGAGCAGGAGGCCAGGTCCTGTGATCATGACGTTTACCGTGTGAAAGTCAACCGATATGCTCGTCCACCTTTTCAGCCAGCAGCCACAAAGAGTAATCAATCATGCATGCAGAAATTTCCGAAAAAGGTTCGATTCTGGATCAAAAACAAAAACAAATGATGCCCACACAAGGGTCGCTATCCAAAATCAGAGGTGACAAGGTTGATACCCCACTGCATATATACCCCAGATCTTCACGAGAAAGATAAAACCCGAATCCCAGAAATAGCATCACAGTCAACCATGGAATGTTGTAACAAAAGGATAGCATACAGAGCAACAAATCACCAACAATAAAAACCTAAACACCCCCGGGCTCAACACCCTGTGCACTTCCAGTAGAAGAACAGGTAAACCCAAAGATATACCACCCAGCGGCCTCCAGACCAGAGGTAGTCTCATCTTCGAAACCACCATTTTTGTAAACCCCAGCGGCCTCATCAACAAAAAGTTAGGTTAGGAAGAGTTACGTTGACACAATTTTAGTTACACCATTGACTCAACATGTTAACCTTGCAAATTTTTTTATTACGCATTACATGTGCCCTAACATTAACCTTTGTAAAGGATTCTAGGTTCCACGTTTTGTTTGTTTCTTAATTTTATCATTTAATGCACGTTGTATGCACAATATTGGCACATGTTACTTTTGAGTTGTTTGTGTCACTGTTAGTAGGTTGTTTTGTTCCATCCTCAATTTTCAAAGTACATGACCATCAAAAAACACGAGTAAATGAATCTATTATTATCTTTTAACTATAAATTAAACTCCTCTATAAAATACATAACTTTTCATTGAACATTAAATTCTTTAATAAAAACATTTTTATTAAAAGTTTTTTTAAGAAAAATTCATTGTTAAAAGTTATTTTTTTCAGTAAACATTGTGTGATAGGAAAGGTAAAAGTTCACAACGTGGGTAGAGATGAAATGAAATTCCAATACTGCCCGTATGTAATATCTTGACAATCGTTTGTATAATATTGGTTAAGATTTGCAATATTCATTATAGAAACTTGTATTCTAGGTAGAATAAAAACATGATTTCTAAAATAGAATATGTAATCAAGGTGGAAACAAAACACGATTGATGGTTGAATAACAAGAGCCACGAGGTGGCAATGTCACCGTAGTTGGTAGCAACTATTGCTATATAAGCTATAGAAATATAGTACTTTGTCACAAATTTGTAACAAAAAGGAAAATTATTTTGCCAAAAAAATTACTTAGCCATCAAATGGATTTCACTACTTAGCCATCGAATTGATTTCTCAATGTTTTGAGGAAAAAACGATAATTGGAAAAGATGCAAAATGTGTGCTAAGCATCCTTATTCATGATCAAAGGTCCAATTTATTACATATTAAATATGGATACATCCATGTAAACTTGGAGAAGGGTGTAGCATACACGTAAACACATAAATGGTTTCATTGAAATAAATACAACAAATTAAAATAACAACAACATGGTGACCACTCAACCAAAATCATAAAATAACTACTACAAATTAAAACATGCAGATGCAATATAGCCCTTCAAGCCATTATTTTTCTTGAAACCTATATATATAGCCCTTCAAGCCATGATTTTTCTTAAAACCTGTATACATTAGACAAGAAGGGAAATTGCTATGAATTTCATCTAAATCCATTGGATTTCACTAATAACTATCATAATATAAACTAGATTTCTAAAAAAATTGAATAAGAACATCTTTTATGCTAAGAAAAACTAAATAAGAAATAAATCACCTACTTATTGAAAAATAACAAATATTTATGAATTCCATTTAAATCCATTGGATTTCACTAATAACTATTTATAATCGTAATATAAAGTAAATTTCTCAAAATTGAATAAAAACATCTTCTATGCTAAGAAAAACTAAATAAGAAATAAATCACCTACTTATTGAAAAAATAAGGGATATTCTCCAAATACAATTATATACTATGTAAACAAATACTTAGTAAATGAACGAATGAACCAAACTATATGTTAAAAAACTCAATGAACCAAACTATATGTTAACATATATTTGGTGTATAATGAACCGAACCTTTAAAAATAAATTCCAACACTAAGTTTAAAGTTAAAATCATTATATTATAGAGTTAAAATCATTATAAAACTCTCACACAAAAGTTTCACAGAACCAAATTATAACTTAATACCAGCTATTGGAATTCACGAACCAAACCAAATTATTAGGAGAGAAGCCGTGTCGACCCCATCTCCCTCATTGGAAAATAAAAAATATAATAAAAACCAAATTATTAGGAGAGAAGCCTTGTCGACCAAAATAAAAATAAAAAATATAATAAAAACCAAATTATTAGGAGAGACGACGTGTCGACCCCATCTCACTCATTGGAAAAATAAAAAATAATATAACCTAATCAATTTGGAAAAATAAAAAAATGTGAGTGAAGGCGTTACAAATAATGCCAATGTTGCACCTGCATGACAATGCCAATGTTACACCTGCATGACATTAAAACAAATGACGCAGGGAAGAAATTCACAGTTTCTATGGGGTATAGAAGTGTAGAGCTTGGACTTCATTATTATAAATAATTCCGAGATAGCCCTTCCTCCACCTTCTACAAGCCTTCAATTTCTAGGTCTCCTTCAATTGGGAATTATGCTCCTGCTTTGCTTGCAAACTGTCTTATATCTGCCACATATATGTCAAATGCAGTGCCTTGCCACAGATATGTCAAATGTAGTGCCTATGGAGAATTCCAGTTTTTCTAAGTTCAAATCTCCTGAAGACTATATCTCCTTGAAAAGTAGCTGGATGGATTGTTTGAAACTTAATCTTTTCACTTGTAAATATAAATCCATGCCAAAAGACCAAACCGGGTCTTCTCTTGGGCATCTCTCGGACATAAAAGTCTATCGAGACAGCTTAGAATTTCTCACAAGTATGATCAGGAATTCATGAGGGGCTCGCTCCATGCAACTTGCAAGCTCCCCTCACAAGTATGATTAGGAATTCATGAGGGCTTTCTCCATGCAACCTGCAAGCTCCCCGAATCTACTGAAAAAAGTTTCATCTATAGTGAAGAGAGTTGTTTGGGATTCTCCTGTATTGGAGGTGGAATTTGGAACCTCGAACAAGGTGAGGAAAACCCAAATAAAAGCAAGTTAGATTTTTATGAAAGATGAAGAGGAATATAGAGATGATAATGTTATTGATCATGCCTGCTCTCAACAAGTATCAAGCACAGTATATGTTGATCAAGGATCTGGATTTTCAATTCCTTGTCAAAACCAACTCATCAAATAGTTCATACAAGCACTCTTCTCCTTTAGGTCAGCAGCAAAGTATCCCTAGAAAGGACAAGGTGCCTTGCAGCATTGAGGCTACTCCAACGAAAAATAACTGTCCAAACAACATACAGAGACAAATTAAAGAAGGTAGAGAAGAAGCTGAGGCCTTCATGGAGGTCATGGACACAATGAAATACAAGGGATGTTGTGAAAAGCATTACAAGAAGAGAAATGGTGCCAAGTTGCAAATTTTAAATGTGATAAGTTTTTTTTTAGTCTCTAGCTTGGGCATGTCATGGATTCCTTGTTGCTGTTAAATTTACTCTTTTTTTCTTTTTTTAATCCTGCTTCCCTGTTGCTGTTCAATTTATTGGTTTTTTTCTCTATACTAAGGAAACTTTTTTTAAATAGTCTTTCAGCACTTGTGAAGGAAATTATAGCTAAATTCATGAACCAAATCATAACTTAATACCAGTTATTGGAATTCACTGCTTTTATGAAAAAAAAGCCTATAGTAGTCTAAACCTAAAAAAACTATTTGGTAAACCTCCCATGCGTGTTTAACCTTTCTCAATTAATAACCATAAGCATCTTATTGTAAAATTAGAACATAATACCAACGATTGGAATTCACTGCCTTTGTGGGAAAAAAAAGTATTGTAGTCTAAACTATATGTGACAATGGCGTCAGCATCCTTCACATTAGTGATGCAACAATCAAGGCTGGTCCTTTCGCAACAAGAAGATGAAGATGACGTTAAGAAATTTTAATTTCTAGGAAACTTCAGGAGAAGTTACAATAAACGTGATTTTTAGAGTTACCGGAATTGGTAATTCTGTGGAATTAGCAAGTCTATGATGCTACTTTGGGGAAAATGAACCTGGTTTCTGTCTTTCAACAAATTAAGAGCCCTTTCTCATACAATGTCAATTATTTATCCTTTGGGTGATAACTTTCCCAGGAAAACAATTTAGTTCGTAATTGCTCAAATTTTTTTATTAAACCCTCTTCACCCCACCCCACCTCAGGTTTTGTCGAGATTCTTCAATGCTCAGAACAAGAAAATTATAGGCTAATTACCAAGGATGAGAGAGTTGTTAAGGCTGATAACTGGTTAAAAGTGTACTCCCAACCAAAAAAAGTAAAAACAAGTGTTGTATTTTGTTTAACTTGGGTGCTCTTCTACGACCTTTCTTTCTTTTTTTCTTTTTACCAAGTAGAACAGGTAAAATGGAGTAAGTGATCTACGACCTATGCCTCTGCTTACCATTATGCTACTTATGCATAAACTTCTTATTGAACAGGTTCTTACACGAGCTCTGCAATTGCTAGTGGGGCTTATCCAAGAGAAGAGCACGTGACCGGAGTTTTCATTGATTTGTTTTAACAAACTCAAACAAAGAATAAGATTATGTCACAGGGAGACATGAACCAATAGGGGGGGTATATAACTATAGGAGTCTAAGCAGTTTAGATATGCAGTCTAGGAAAGGCAATATCGTTACCTCAATAATGTTGGAGCTAATTTTCATGAATGATTACCTCGTTCCAGTTTACCCAAATATTCATTATCATGCCATGTTGATTGACTATCCAATGCTGATTTTGAACCCCAAAAATTTCATTTGTCACACTCCAGCATCTAGTCTGCCATAGTCCTACAAATACCTTCAGAATCCCATCATCTTAGTACCCTTTTAGGGCATCATCTGATCTCTAAAGTGCTTCATCCGCCATTAGGAATAGAAAGCCATATCGTTAGTTGATTCTCCATAAAAACTTTGACTAGAAGTTAATTAAACAACCCTACTTGAGTTGGGAGTTTCCCTAGTCAATTAAAAGATAGCGCTAATCGATTCCGAAATCTGCAGACTTTCAACTGAATCAGAACTCAAAACAGAAGAGGATGTTAAAACATTCTTTACATTCAGAGTTCAAAGGTGGTTTCCAACTGAATTGGAATGAAAATGAGTTTTAACTGAGTTAAAATAGATTATTTGCCTCAGAATTGCAGTAAAGAAGAACCCGATTGCCCATTATTCTTCTCTATTTCGTGCATCCACTTACAATTTCTCTGGACGATGCAAGGCCAAAATGGACACTTGTTAAAGCCGCATGCTCCTGCAGGAACCGGGCGGCTTCTTCCATCGTGCCAGTAAACGAAGTAACTGACTTCTTCACTCACTGCACTGGCCTTCCTTCCCTCTTCTTAGTCTGCAGGTAAAGAGCAAGCAAGCAACTGGTCTTCCTCTCCCTTCTAAGTCTGTAGGTGAAAAGCAAGCAACCAAACAACGAAGCCAGCGGAACAGAAGAAGAAAATGAAGATTGTGTGCGAGAAAGAGGGGAGTTGGTAATAATAATTACTTCATCCTTGTGCCACTCCCTCGTATACCGACACAGGCATAGAATGGCCTGTCATTGCTGCGTGGCAGTTGACATGCTCGGGACTTGAATTTTTATGACGTCTACTCCGTCGCCTACCCCTGGCACCAAATTTCGAGGCTGGGGTCAGCAAAAAATTAGGCCAATCAAAACTTAAATAAATATATTTGTTAAAATATATTAAATATTAAAATTTTAAAACATTACAGAACTTCAACATTTTTTTGAAATTTTTGTCTACTGTAGTGTTAAAATAATACAACCAACCTATTCATATATGTCACCACCATGTGGTGACATAATAATACAGAGAATAAGTTGGACGGAAAAAAACAACATCACTATTTCCGTACCAAAGTCATCGGTTTCTGTGATATTTTTTTCAGATTGTGGAATTCCACAAATCATATTTACACCGAAGGTGTTATTTAAAGGGCTGCTCTTTTCTTAAGGTTTCGTCCTCCGCTCGTCATCTTTCGACGACCTATGAAAAGGCTCCACGTGTTTGGCTATAAGAGTGTGCGAGTGTGCTTTCCAGCTAAGAGAGTGTGCGAGTGTGCCTTACAGCTACTAGAGTGTGCCTTCCACTGTTCCATGTTCTAGAAACACATTGCCACTTCACTCACTGCACTGGGCTTCCTTCCCTCTTCTTAGTCTGCAGGTAAAGAGTAAGCAAGCAACTGGTCTTCCTCTCCCTTCTAAGTCTGTAGGTGAAAAGCAAGCAACCAAACAACGAAGCCAGCGGAACAGAAGAAGAAAATGAAGATTGTGTGCGAGAAACAGGGGAGCTGGTAATAATAATTACTTCATCGTTGTGCCACTCCCTCGTATACCGACACAGGCATAGAATGGCCCGCCATTGCTGCGTGGCAGTTGACATGCCCGGGACTTGACTTTTTATGACGTCTACTCCGTCGCCTACCCCTGGCACCAAATTTCGAGGCCGGGGTCAGCAAAAAATTAGGCCAATCAAAACTTAAATAAATATATTTTTTAAAATATATTAAATATTAAAATTTTAAAACATTACAAAACTTCAACATTTTTTTGAAATTTTTTTCTACTGTAGTGTTAAAATAATACAACCAACCTATTCATATATGTCACCACCATGAGGTGACATAATAATACAGAGAATAAGTTGGACGGAAAAAACAACATCACTATTTCCGTACCAAAGTCATCGGTTTTTGTGATATTTTTTTTCAGATTGTGGAATTCCACAAATCATATTTACACCGAAGGTTTTATTTAAAGGGCTGCTCTTTTCTTAAGGTTTCGTCCTCCACTCGTCATCTTTCGACGACCTATGAAAAGGCTCCACGTGTTTGGCTATAATAGTGTGCGAGTGTGCTTTCCAGCTAAGAGAGTGTGTGAGTGTGCCTTACAGCTACTAGAGTGTGCCTTCCACTGTTCCATGTTCTAGGGACACATTGCCACTTCAAGTTTCTCTTAAACTCATAAGCACCGCGACCTCTTCCTCCAAGCGCTTGAAATTCTCTTTGGTGAACGCATATACGCATACCATGAGACTGCTACTACTAGGAATTGGGCCAGCGCCTATCATTCAGATAAACCATCGCCTTACACCATCCAGGCAGTTTAGTACTTATATTATGAGGCGAGGTTCAACCAGTAGCTTCCCAGTTCCTAGTAATAGAACTCAGTCCTCTCTCTCCCTAGTAATAGAACTCGGTCCTCGCTCTCAACGCAAATGGTAGTCAGGTGGTTCGGGAGTCAACCAAAAAGGCAAAGAGACCGAACACCTTCTACTGAAAATGAAAAACATTCTCATTCTGCCTCAGATTCTTTATAAACGGAATCTATTGTTTCAGATTCGTTATAAACTGGATCTATTGTTTCATGAGAAACATTATATGTTAGCGAATCAGTTGGATATTCATTAGTTGGCAAATCCTCCGATGGAAAAGAAGATGTCCACTTAGGGCGTCTCCTCTCCCAGTAATAGAACTCTGGCTTCCCCGTGAGAATCAAGGGAATCCAACCCTATAAAAATCAAAAACAAAAACAGGAGAAATACCACAACATGCCCGAAAGCTACTAAAGCATAACCCGGAAACTCAGAATTTCCTGAAACTGAAACACGAACCTCCAGATCGGAGACTTAATATTCAGAAACTTAGTAAGCAGATCCCAGAGACCCATAAGCTGCTATAACATCTGCTTAAACGGATCCTGGAGACTCGGTGGTGGTGGCGTAGTTGTGCTTGGTGGGTCCTTTACCTATGGCTGCATCTGGTGAGGCTCCCATCTAAACTGATATCTACCTGCTGAAATTTCCCTTGGACCCTTGGACGGGATTGCTCCTGGGGCAAACTCAGATCTAACTTCAAACCTATCAATTTGTTGAAAATACATAGATGTAATTAGTTACTATGTTCGTGGGAATGAAGGATAACAAACCCGCTGCAAAATCATAAATAATCCCACTACAAATTCAGAGTGAATTGATGAGAAAACTGCAAATCGCCTCATATAAAGCGTATTCTTGGTGTGCTAAGTTATGCAAAATGATGGAATAGCCTACGTCAATTGATGTAACCACACAAAAATAAAATTGATGAGAAAGTTGCAAATCACCTCAGAGAAAGCGTATTCATGGTGTGCTAAGCTCTGTAAAATGATGGAATAGCCTACCCATTAGGAAAATAGACTCCATGGATACAATTTTCATGAGTTTTTGAGCTAGTTAACTTAAAATCAACACATTCTAAACTTTGAAATCGAACTGATATTGAATAATAGACGCCTAGCCCGGGGACTACCAAATGTTATGGATTTCTTGTTTCATGTTACAAGTTTTTTATTATAAAAACCCAACCCGAACCTTGTAGCGACAACAGAGATTTGTCAAGTTATTTTGTTTGGCTGTCAAAATATAAGGTAAGCATAGAAAAGAAACAGTTGGAAGATTAAACGTTGGAAAGGACGCAACTATAATTCAATTTAAGAAAAACAACAATTGGGAGATTAAACGTTGGAAAATTGAATTTTCCTGTCTGCGTGCTGCCATCTATATTAATTATTAATTAAGGAATATAATCCATCTCAGCTTTAAATAACTCTTATGTCATGTCTTTCTTTGATGCTGGTATGTTTGTGGCGTACAGAGGCAGTTGTTGTTTGTTGTTTATGATGCCTCCTATAGAATGCAACAACTTAAATAATAGTGATTCATCAATGCAACAACCTCCAGTTGCTTCCCAAGAGCCCTCTCTCGCCTGAAACCCTTTACCCCTCCTGTCATCTAAGAGCTGACTTACCCATGAATAAGTCGTCCAATATATACCTCAAAAAGGTATAATTCATAATTTGGAATGGAAAAAAGTATAAAAAAATTGGGTACAGCCTTAGGCCTCGGAACTGATTGAATTGAAGAAAGGAACTACTCCCAGCGAGTGGAGATTGGAACTGTTTGGTTCAAGACTACTTAACAAAACTTAGTGATTGAACAACAAATCTATCTATATTTTTTGATAGCTTGATAACGGGGAAGATATATTATTTTGTAGCTTGATAACGCAGGTAGGGACCGTAGACAGTGGCATGGTAGAAAGTGGGGATATAAGGTTATTTGGATAGTTGGATACCCTTACACCTCTCTATGGTTAAATAAAATCTCCTTTGTGGTTCAAAGAGTATTCAAAGAAAAGTTTCGAATTCGAACTTTAACACCACACAAAACCATAAAACAAAAAGACCTCACAAAACCATTAAACAAAAAGACCTGTTTCTGGGTGCGTGCCACTCCAAATGTGGGCCAGCCTTTATTTATAAGAAGTTTAGCCATCAAAATGGCAGTTAAAGGATCTCGGTCCTGCTTAGGAGTCACGGGTGGTGTGCCCTCTGAGAAGGATTTAACAGAGTTCATGGATCGGGGATCGGGGATCGGGTGTAGGATTCATCTGCCTGGAGTTTTATGACTAAGGTCGCCCTTGTTCAAAATTAGTTGAGCAAACACATATTGTTTTTATTAAATTTGTTGGTTTTTACTTAAATGAAATTTTGTTTCAAGAAGAAGACATAGAATTTATATTTTAATTTTTTCATAACTTAATTGAAATTTTGTTTCTAAGAAAAATACACGGGATTTATATTTTAATTTTTTCAGGTATAATAATAAATGAAAAAGACCACTGATTTATATATTTTAATTTTCTCAAGTATAATAATAAATAAGAGTTAAAAGGTTAAAGCATAATTGATGGTATTTGGATCCTCTTTAGTTTATAAATGTATTTTTATAAGTGAAAAAGACTGAACCAAACCAAGTTATGATGGGGATACTAGGGCTAACAATCAACCTTCTTTTTTACATTAACAATCAACCTTCTTTTTTTCAAGTAAAAAGAGAAAACCACTCTTTATGGGCGCAGTCAAGTGTTATTGGGATCTACATATATGTTTTGGTCATGTAATTATGTGTGAAGAAAAAAAGTTAAAAGAAATTTAATGGAATTGTTATGTCTATCAAAACTTGTGCCACATGAGCTACAATATGGGGTTGGCTTCATCATCCATTAGGTCATGAAAATTAAACAACAAGCAATAATGGACATCCTGACTATATACTATCTACTATCGACAATACGAAGATTAACTTGGGATATTAATAACTTGAAACAAAGTATTTTCTTCACTTGTCAACCTTATTTGGCCATTCAATGATCTTCAATACATGAGATTATAAGAGGACCCAAGCGAATGGTCGAAAGGAAAAATGTTGTCGCTTGTGCAAATTATTATGTGCAGAAACTTCATTTTATAGTCTCTCCACGTCTAAGCCAGGTCTCATGCGAGTCTCAATTTCAAAGGTATAGTTCCTCCACGTCTAGGGGTTTGGAAGTTCTCTAAAGCTACCTAAAACTTCGAAAACTCCTATAACTATGCCTCTTGGATTTTTTGGATTTTTTTGATTTGTAAGATTCCATTGGCAACTTAGAAGTTTGATGTAACTTATTTTCACTTATTTTCCTAGCCTTGCTTTCATCACACAAACTTATATTATCTATACTCAACTTTCTCTCAATTTTTGAAACATATCTAAAAAGTTATCTTCAAGTTATGCTAGTTTTTATAAAAATCAATAATCATCATAAAGTATTAAAAATGATTTGACTTTTCATTAATAATGATTTTTACAATAGTTTTTTAAAAGCAACTTTACTTTTATTCTAATTTCTAATTTTATTAATTATAAAATTATTGCAAAATTTATTGATTAAAAGGATTATTTTAATTAATGCTATAAGATCTTAAACACTTTGTTATTTAATTAATGCTCCGTGTAAATTGTTCAAAGTTCTTTGTCATTTATTCAATGTTCAATGTAAGTTGTTCAACGTTGTTCGTCAAGAGTTTTATTTTATTCAATGTTCTATGTAAGTTGTTCACCGTTATTTGTCAAGAGTTTAATTTCACATTTTAAGGAAAACAATTTATGTTGGGAGGGTTTTTGTTATGGTTATCTTCCTATTCAAAATGAATGGATCGTATTTGATTTTTTAACTTTTTTTTAATAGTAGTTTTACACACATTTGTACATGTATTCCAATTATATTATATCTATTTTATTTTTATTTTTTATATGTATTAGATATCGTATCTCTATCATACCCATTACGGATAATGGATCAATGAAAATCAAATAAAATATAAATAAATCTAATTACCGGACTTTTTTCAAAAAGCTATTTTTTTAAGAGAAAAAGGACAGTTTTAAATTTATAAAACTATGTCGTAATAACACAAAGTTGCATATGGTCCGATAGTCGTCATAAGCTCTCTAAGCTTTTACAAAATTAATTCTGAAAAGTTTCTATTACCTGTAGCTTCCAAACATTACCAAGAAAAAACAAGATACCACCAAAACTAACCACTTGGTGTGTGATTCAAGGCGTAATAAACAATAATGTTCTTTTTCACATGTTCACATTACAAAACAGTCATAATTTTCATAGGTCGGTAATGAAGTTCCAGGAAACCTGAGTTTACAATACGATCCTCCAAAGATTCATCCTAGAATATCTTGCATGCCTCCAGACCAATAGCCTATTTGGATAGGTCGTCCGCAAGCACGTTGAATTCTCTGTATATGTGGTGGAATTGTAAAAAATAAAAAGCTCCTGCCAGTCCCTTAACACGAACCAACAAGTGAGATAGTTCAATGGAATGAATAATGTGAACCTCGTTGATCACCTTAGAGTCTCCCAGAACATGAAGACCATTGATCCTTCTATTATTCGTAAAAAATAGTAAACCCCACAGATCCAATAGTTTAGCTCTCGTGTTGGATCCACGTCCCGCATTCATGCGAAGTAAGAAAGTGTGGCTACGTGTCAACCTCAAAACCATACCTACCCCCACAACATCCTCCCTTCTTCGTGCCATCAAAATAGCCAGCAATGGCCATATCCGTGCTTGGTGGAATCGTGATATTCCTTGGCTTGTGCTTTTTGTATTCGTCAGTCAAGTTCCCTAAAAATGCACAGGCCAATAGGTGAAGTTGGTTGAGTTTAGGGGTAACATTCTATTAAAAATGGGAGAATTCCTGGCACGCCAGGCAACCCACATCAGAGCCAATGGGACGTGAAGTTTGCCAATGCTGCATATTATCCACAATCCTTGCTTCGTTCCAATGCCAATTGTTGTTCATGCTTCTGTTGAAATTTTCTCCGAACTGTTGAAAGAGTGCACAGTCGCCAAATAGATGCTCAACAGTCTCCAAAGCACCACGGCAGAGACCACATATTCCAAGCCCGTTGAAACCACGGATCCATGTGAAACACTATATTTTAACTGGTACTTTTGCCTTCCATATTACAGTGGACCACCATATTGGATGATGCACCCACGAATGCTTGATCAGGGATAGATATGCAAGTTTAGCAGTAACCACTCCCGAATATTTGTTTACCGCCCACACCATTCGATCACAGTCTTCCGATAGAACAATACCGACTTCGTCAAGGTTATTTATGTAAGAGTCCCATTCTGTAGCTAGATCATCCTTCAATCCGAGCGTTTCCGATGTCATCCACACTGGATTCAACCCTGTACCATCCACAAGAAACTGTTTTAAAACATATAGATTCCTATAATGTAGTTGCGCTACCAGGGGACGAAACAGTGTAAACCGGTGGATACCCACGATCGGATCGAGTCCAACGCATATGTTTCTCCCTCGGCCAACTTGCCAATAAAGGTCACGGAGGATAATGGGCAGTGAGCATCAGGCTGCGCCAAATAACTGAAGTGTTGTGCTTCCTAGACCCATTTATCCAAAGGTAGTCTCCTCAAGTATTTAGCCTTGATAACTTGCCCCCACAAGCTAGTGTTCGTGAGGCCTCTCCATAGACTTTTGGCGCATAGTGACAGGTTGAAACATCTGAGGTGTTTAATCCCCAACCCGCCCCAGCATTTAGGCTTCGACAGGGATTCCCAACATGCCAAATGGAATTTATGCTCATCCATAGTGTCTAAGCATAAAAACTGGAACATTGTTCTTTGGAGAGCCATAATAACTCCAGCTGGAACATTGAACATAGAGAACCAGAAAACAAGTATTTATAGAAGAACAGACATAACCAAGGTTACTCTACCTCTGTGGGATAACCACCTCGGTGTCCACTTGTTTATACGACGCTGGAATTTATTGATAAGCAAGGACCAATCCTCCTTCTTGTAGTTGTTTGGCTTAAGTGGGAACCCCAGATAGGTGAAGCCTTCCTCTAGTTTCCTGAACTTGTAGGGAAGATAATGAGCAATCAAAACAGTGAGCTCATCGTCAATGCCAGAGTGATAGAAGCTTGACTTTTGTGTACTAATGGTCATGCCCGATGCTCCACAAAAATGGTCAATCAAAACTTTGATATGATCTCATTCCTCAATGCTGCCATTATCAAAGATTAACATGTCGTCCACAAAAATAATGTGGGTTAAATAAAAAGAACCAATACCTTTGATACCCTTGATAAGGTTGTTCTCCTTAGCCTGGGAGAGTAGCCTGCTAAACCCTTAAATAATCAACAGAAAAAGGTAAGATGACAGTGGGAAGCCCTGTCGAATACCACGAGAACCCTTAAAAAAGGTGGTAGGATATCTGTTGATTAGCACGACTAAACTGGAAGAGGACACACAGGACATGATCCACTTAACAACATCAAAAGGTAAGCCCACCTGTAATAATATCATCCGAAGGAGAGACCAGCTCACTTTATCATAGGCTTTCTCCAGGTCTAATTTTATTTTAGAATAAGTGCTGGTAATTTCTTTGTCTTGAATGAATGTAGATCCTCCTGAACAAAACCCACGACATCCAAGATTTGACGATTCAGAGGGCATCCAAATTGTTCTGCTGAAATGAACTTCTCCAAAACTAGTTTTAGGCGTTCAGCTATAATCTTAGAGATAATATTATACAAGATATTGCATAGGGAAATTGTCCTATAATCATCAAATTACTTCGGTCTGTCCAGTTTTGGGGATAAGGTGAGATAAGTAGTATTCATGTTATCCGGGATGATCCCATTGCACCGCGAGTCCTCAATAGCCCGTAGCAGATCCATCCCCAGTACCTGAAAGAAGTGTAAATATAATTATGTCGTCCATCTGTCAGGCCCCAGACTCTTGTCCTTGGCAAAGCCCTTTAATGTTCTCTCAACTTCTGATAAAGAGATAGGGATGCCTACAATCTCTCGCTCGCCACCATTGAAAGAGGGGAAAAGTTTAATGACTGCTATCTGGTCGCAGATATTGAATGACTGTGAGTCTTTATAAAAGTTAGCGAATTACTTTTTTTCCACCAATTTGATAGATGCCTGATAAAAAATCGGAGAGTCCTGATCGTCTTTTTCCTCCCAGATGGAGTTTGTATGCCTTCTTCTGTTAGCGAAAGTATGAAAATATCTAGTGTTCTCATCTCTGGCTTTCAGCCAAGTGGCCCGACTCTTTTGTCTAAGATTTTCCTCCTTGTGTGTTAGAATCCTTTGCGTTTTCCCCAATAGATCCTTGAGTGTTGTAGTATGTTCCGTGGAAAATAGACTCGCACCCACCACTTCCTCAAGGTACTGAATGCAATGTTCCACCTCGCACAGTGTAATATCAACCGATTTTTTCCTCTCCTTCTCACATGCCATAACCAAGGGTCAGATCTTGTTTAACTTATGGATCAAATACTGTATCGGTGCCAAGTGTGGAGGGGTATCAGCAGATGATATGCTTCATTGGTCCTCCATAAAAGTATTGAAATCAGGTTCTAAAAGCCAAGTCGGATTAAATTTGAAGGGATACGCGCTAAAATCTTATTCGAAGTCCAGCTGGAGTATGATTTCTTTGTGGTCTGAACAGCCTGTGGAATAGTTCCACGACCTGATTTGCCCATCTTATCCCAAAGAGCTTCATTCGTGAAAAAATGATCTAATCTTTTGGCAATGTCAGCTTGGCCGCATCTGTCGTTCGACCAAATAGGCATCAAAACCGTCGGTTCAATGTCCAATAACTCTGCTTCCCCAAAGAGAGATAGGAAATAGTCAGCCAAATTATCATGGGTTCGACTACCCCAGCATACCTCCTCCGAAGACCCAAGTAAAATTAAGGTCTCCTGCAAGTATAAGATTAGGCAGAGAGAGGAAACCCTCCTCCTTAATGGTATCCCAGAAGACATGGTTGTTAGTATATGCCCATATACGTTCAACAAATTAAAAGTACGTTCAAAACCCTTTAACTTACCGACGAGAAGTATACATGCACAAGAAAAATAAGCCTTGAGGCTAGCCACCATTGGGTTCCAGGCCACATGCACAAGAAAAATAAGCCTTGAGGCTAGCCACCATTGGGTTCCAGGCCACCAAGGTTCCTCATAAATGTCCTGAGGAATCTAATGCACTCACATGCCACCCAGGACTCAAATTTAAGAAGAAGTCACAAGAACTAATCCCCACAGACATGGTCTCTTGCAAAAATACCACAGTAGGTCATAGGATGTCCAAAATACGTTTAACGGCGGAACGCTTTGGCCCTTCGCCTAGCCCTCGAATGTTGAGTGAGACAAGATTCATTAGGTAACCAGTGTAGGGGCCGCAGGTGCTATAAGTGCCCGAGTGGAAGTTGGATTAGAGTTAGAACTAGAGGACAACCCACGTTTAGTGAGGAGAACCACCCTCGGGTTGATAAAGTTTTGTTCCATAATTGAGTCTTTTACACCCTTCATGTTTCCCTTGGGCAGTTTGAGCGACTTCCTAATGGAGACATTGGACTCTCTAATGGCAGAGATGGGAAAAATGTTCGGACTGGATGACTCTACTCCTATGAAGGTAGGAAGAGGAGGAAAAAGTTCTGAGGAGCAGGTCAATAGTGGTTCCCCTCCCCTAGTAGGGTATGGAGATGAGGGAAAGGAGTCCTTCTCATACAGAGGGTCCCGAAGAGGTGAAGAAGAGAAATTGGCAACAAACCCATCATGAGGCCCAGGATGAGGTGGAAATGGGTCTAGAGAGTTGCTTGAATTAAAATATTTTTCCCCTAGAACGTCTAGATTGGGTGACATCACAACCTTGGGCGAGTTCGAAGAAGAAGCCGAAGGTAAAATCTCCAGGCCGGGATCTCTACCCTCCCCTCCAGACAACGAAGATGAAATAAACACAGGAGAATCCTCACCAAGATCGAGGATGGAAGGAAGGGACGACTCGGACTTGATTGAAATGGACAAGGAGTTTAGTAAATCAATGACTGAAATAAACTTTAATAGCAGTGGAATCATGATTGTAAAATGTACCCACGTATGCCATCGCATATGAATTGTCCAATGGGAGCAGAGAGGATAAATCGTTGTCGATATGGTTAATATGAACGTCCGAGGCCACTCCTTTATCTGTTGGAAGAGAGGACGTGGGTTCCTTCAATGGGCAGCAGGATTTGGCATGACCTGTAGATCTACAATGATGGCATCTGAAGGCCACCTTCCAGTAATCCAAACGTTGTATAAATGTCCCTCCCTCCCAGATGACATCGATTTCTATTGGAAGTCCTTCCACGAAGTACAAGTCCACAAGGACCCTTGGTGAGGAGCGCTCAAACCCAAAAGTTGATCATCTTCGATTAGAATGAAGTGGCCTAGTGAGTTTTCTATGCCCATAAAACCCTGAAGATTCCAACATTGAATTGGGAATTCAGGCAATATTACCCACAAGTGTCGTTTGAGTAGCCTCTCTGATATAGGGTCGAATCATGCATGCTAGCGAGAGAGTACAAGATATCCCAAACCCAACACCCAATATTTCCCTTCGATGAGTTGTTGATCTTCTTCATAGAGGAATTGGAATAATATCCACACATTGGCTAGGGTTGAAACCTTGGGGACCGGTTTCATAAGGGGCTTCCAATGTTCTTGTACCCAGGGAAAAATGGACACTCAAGAGAGTTTAAGGTATTTGAAATGACCCACTAGATCTCTCAGAGACAAGGATGCAACCATATCAACAGTTACATCCTTACCCATAACGCACACAGGCCGCTCAGACTTGACTTGTTTGAACTTGAGTTTGCTGGACCTTGAGGAGGAAAAAGGAGGAAGAGGTTTTCCTGAGTGTCTAATATTGCTCTCGAAGTCACGGGGATGTCCAGAAAACGTCGACACAAAAGAATCCCTAGCCCCATACTTGTCAAGGTCGGGAGTACTGGATCCAGAAGCCAGCTTTGAAATGTGTACTCGGGCCCTAGGGTTAGTGTGAAACCCCAGGGAGTGCAGATGAATAGCCGCCATTGCGGAACTCCTGAGAATAATCGGGAGACTTTTGCCTCCGACACAACTGTAAACCCAATAGACACTCACCCAAAAGGAAAAACACAGAGAAAAGACAAAACACCCAACTCAATAAAAAATAAGATAAAAGACAAACAACAGACCGTGGTTCCCACTTTTTTTTGAGTAGTTGGTATTGTGCCTATCAAAAAGATAGGATTGGCATTGGCCTATCAAAAATCTATATCCACTCACTAATGGAAACCTTAGCCTTTCCCATACAATATACAGTGGATGATGACAAATCAAAGTTGGAAAAATAAATAGGAAATAGTTGAAGTACGCTCTCTTAGTGGTTGGACTTCATCAATTTTTTTGCAAATCACTTTCTTCAAAATGTAAGAATATCTTTGTTGATTAAAAAGTTGGTTTAGAAATTACTTCGTAGTTATAACAATATATAGCTTTATATTGTTTGTTACTTATGTATTAGTGTTTGTATTAATTTTAATTATATTTAGAATAGTGTTTTTGTTTTAGGATAATCGAATGATTTAGATATTGTTATTGGCATTTAATACATTTTAAACTAGTTAATTTGTTTATATTTTTTAATAAAATTGTCATTTAGTTTTGTTTTTTGCATTTTCTTTATTTTGTAGTTATATTAGGGTACACATATTGATTGCATTTGTTTTATATTTTGTTTTAATTTGGTATGAGTTAATATTAGAAACATAATAGAAATAGGCATTGGAGTATGAAATTAATACTAACATCTAATATTGATTTTTTCAAGATCACAACAATTAATGACACTGTTGCCCACCTATTTCGACTAGGTCGCAATTCCATGTACATGAAGATGTACATAATTGTACAAATTGTACCTTGGAAAAATCTAAGGATTTTTTTCACTTCTGCAGGGCAATTGCCCCTTTGTAAAACGAAATGTCCGCTCCCCTGCGTGGGAAAATTAATGTAATTATATGTGCTAGTGTGGGTCATATGATATGGATGCCACACCATGGCACTGGTTGTTAGGGAAGTCCCCTCATCGAGTGTTTTTTCCCTTTCCAATTGATCTTGTTGAGTAAACGATTTTAATTGGTTTGGTTTTTCACTCAAAATCCTCCAAAGTGGTGACGGGCGTTCTAACAATCAAGTCCATGGGGTGGCTAAGGGTTCAAAGTGTTATTCATGACCATGCTAGGCATCTGTATAGAGTCTTGCGGAATTTCGTTATGTTGTTGTATTTTTATTAATTGTTTCTAGTTAATTAACTTCACCCCTTGGTAGTTAGTTGACTAAGTTTTGATGTAATAATGTAATTGCTCAAGCGCTGGCATTTTGTAATAGGGGCTATGAATGCAAGGTAAATTTCTATGAAACCCCCTAAGCCATTGCTTCGAGTCCCATGTCATTCTGACAGGTGGTTGAGGAGATAGACCATTTTTGTCTAAGCAAGGTCTATTTTTCCTACGGAATTAATTAATTTCCCTAAGTCAAAAATTCATATTATTTGATTTTGAAGGAAAAAATCAAATAATGCCATGGTAATTTTGTTTGGGGGTTGTTAAGCCTAGGAAAATTTATTTGAAATTTTTTCACCCCCCCCCCATGGCCAAGATTAAATTTTTCAAGCTTATTTTTAATTTTTCCTAAGTCAAAATTGGAAAATTTAAAAATTAAGTTAAAAATTTAAATCTAAGGTAAAAATTAAATTTTTTAGCCTAAGTCTAAAGGTTAAAAGTTTATCTTGGAGCAAAGGATAAAATCTAAGCCTAAGGCTAAAGTCAAACCACCAATGAAGATGGGGCACTACATTATTAAGTGGTCCAAACCCTTTTTAAGTGGGGCGCTACTATGATAGAGGAGGCGTTACCATGGATAGAAGGGCGCCAACTTTAGAGGGCAGCCCCACATGGAGACGCCACCAAATATAGAGAGGGCGCATGCAAAAGAGGAGGCGCCTAGCTACAAAATAGAGGCGTCACCATATTTAGTGGGGCGCTAGCTATTTAGAGGAGCGCTAGCTTTAAAGAAGGCGCCACATATTAGATGGAGGCATCACTATTTTGGATAGTCGCCACACTTAGAGGAGGGAGGCCATATTAAGAGGAGGGCGCCTAGCCTACTTGGGCCCACGTTTTAAACCCTAAAAGCAATCTAAGGGTGTAGATTGGATGAGAATGGTAAAAGGTCAAATACCCTAGATCTAAGGGTGTAAAATTGTTGAGACATGGATCAAAGACTTGGATCAAGTCAAATACCTAGATCTAGTGGTGGATATTTAACCTAGATCTAGATCTAATCTCGGCCATTTATCTTCATAGGGTTGGGGTCTTCCTCAACTATATAATGAGGGTCTCACTCCCTCATTTGACATGATCTCTCATGCTATTGTTATGCTACCGGAATATTTCTCCACTCTTCTCTCATATTCTTTTGCTATTGTAATCTTCTTGCCCTAGTTGGGGCTTAATACAAGTAATCTTTGGAGGAGTTCTTGGTGTCTACATTTCATGTTTTTTTGTGAGGTAACCTGCTTTGTATTTGTTTTAGTTGCATTTGTATTAGCTTAGATAGCTCTCCACAAAGTATTTTGTGGAGAGACTTGTAGGTAGAAGTATTTCTATCTGCATTTGTGAGTAGATTAGTAAGATTCTACAAAGTATTTTGTTTATGTGCTCACTTCTTTGCTTACATTTTGCAGCTCTTATAAGTGTATTTGAAGGGATCTAGAACAAAGGAGCACTTTCTCCATTGATTAAAACTCTGTTTTTCATTTTCGCACTTTTGTTCACAAGGGTTTTAAAACTCAGTTTTTATCACTGTATAGTGATAAAAACCTTGGTTTTAAAGCCCCAACCCTTAGTATATTAGTTAAATACTTTAGATCTATTGTTTTAGCATCATTTAGGTGGCTGGAAACTCAGTTTTCAGCCCTCTAAACATTATATTTCTGTTATTTTTACACTCAGATTTTTACTGTAAATTAGTGATTTTTGGGTACTATTTTTTCTGATAATTTCTTTAGTGTTTACTGTGATTTCCAGCTAACAAAGCTTGTTGGTTTGTGACAGGTTTTACACAGGTGAAGGGGAGGTGCTGCCCAAATTGGCCCAGAAATACCTCAACCTTCAAACAGTTCCAAAAGGGGGGTTCAAACCCTCACCTTTCTCTCATCTTTTTCTGATATTTGTAAGCCCCAACGAGAAGTTCTCTTGGGGTATTCTGCAAAAGTTAATAAGCATTTGTAATCTATATGTAAATAGATTAGGAAGTAGGAAGTAGAATACTAGTTGCTTAGATTTCTGTTTATGCAATTTTTTCTGTTTACCCTCCTATCTTTGTGGCAGACCACCATCTCTGTCACAGAGATTGAAGTGGGGTTAGTGTACTCAGTTTTATTTTTCTGTTACCCACCTATCTCTGTTATAGACCACCATCTCTGTAACAGAGATTGTTGTGAGGTTAGCTTAAGCATAATTTTTATTTCTGTTTACCCACTATCTCTGTGACAGACCACCATCTCTGTCACAGAGATTGCTGTGCGGTTAGGCATTGTTTTAGTTAGTTGTACTTTCCTTTTCTGTTAAAAAGGGTAATCATACAACCCATCTATCCTATGTATCCTCTATCCACTTGTCATCTCCCTTTAGGGACTTCAAGTTGGATATGAAAAGCAGGAGAAGTGGGGGCTTAGTTAATTAAAACAACATTTTTTTTTTGTTACAATCAAACACTTTTCATTTTCAGTCCAAGATCAAGTACCAACACCTCCCATAAGGGATACCGCTTGGTTGATCTTGTTGATAGTTTTAAAATTAACTTTGTATGCTAATCACCAAATATTAAAATTTACCATCTAAAATTAACCAACAAAAGCTTCAATATTTCATGCTCCTCTACTCGGTTATCACCCTTCGGGGTACTCACGAGATACGACAGGGGATAAAGAAGTCCTAGTTTAATAGGCATCCATCTAGTAATTTTCCTGTTGATTAAAAACAGTGACCTTGGAGGCGACTTGGGGTAGTAGGCTGTGGGGGGTCTTCAGGCGTTTTACGTCCTCCTTGTTGAGCACCAGGCCATTGGGGTTTGACCTGTGAGCTACGGGTGGGATTTGCTCCCACTTTGTTGAGCGCAACAGCGTTCCCTCTTTGACTTGAGAAGTACTGGATTGGGGTAGTCACACCACCGGTTCGAAAACTAAACTGCAAGAAGAAAAACCTTAATAAAATTTATTAAAATTAACCAAGAGACATTGCAAAACGTCCTACAAACACAAGTCACTGCTGTTTATCTTTGCCTTGCTGTTCAAGGTTTTACTACAAGCACTTTCACACTTTTCAGTTACACGTTTTTTCCTTCCAGTTTTTTGCAAACTCTTGTGGTAACATTTTCAGTTCATTTAATTAAGTAATCATACTGTTTAGTAATCTGTAGATCTTGTCTAATAAGATTAATAATTGTTCCATTTATTCAATCTGTTATAATTGTGGATATTGTTAATACTGATTAACTGCTCATTCATATTGTTCATAGTATTTCATTTGTCCATATTGTAACCTGGTGGTTAATTAACTTAGATTTAAATTTCATTTGTAAATTTGTAAGGTTGTAATTTACCCTTTGACTCCATTTGTTAATAGGAAGTAGTCTTCATTTATCTCAAGGTTTGTTTGTCATCAAAAGGAAATCTTTGCATTTGCATGATTCTTGTCATTCCTTAGATAGTATAAAGTCTTAGCCTCACCATCTTAATAAAAGATCCCTTTAATTAATTTGTAATTAATTAATAAATCTAGAACTTAGTTTTCATGTAGGAACTACCCCCCTTGGCTCTGTTGGGATCTTGCCTAAACGGAGGAGTTGTGGATTGTGGTGACAGTGGTCCCCAGCTCTCGCTTGCCCCCAAGGACACACATAGCAGGTTGTGACTTTCCTGTGTCTTAAAGTGTGAATTAGGCGGCAACATCATTGGCGCCGTTGCCGGGGACAAGTCATTTGTCGTTGGTCTGACTTGATTAATTAATTTTTTAGCTCTTCAATTTGTTGAACTGTTAATAAAATTCTTTAATTAATTTTAATAACTTATTTACCCATATTAGAGCTATCTTTTTCTCCAAGTGGCGACTCCACTTCAAAATATAGTGAGGTATTCTACCCGGAGCCATTCAGGTGGTCTACTCAACTCCCTCACCGAGCCTGAAAGGGTATATAGGAGGAGGTTTAATAGACTTTCTCCCCGTAGACTCCTTGCAAATCTTGGAGAAGAGGCTATCTCTGATATCCATTTGTTGTTTGCCCAAAACAACCAATCCTCACCGATGGATGATTTGTGCAAGCCATGTGATTTTTCTAACATCATTGGTTATCCTCATGATTTGCCAGATAAAGCTATAGAAAAGTTACCTTCCTTTCAAGGTAATAATGCCATCAGTGCCAAGTCTCACATCACCAAGGTCAACCAATGCCTGGCCAAGTGGTGTAATGCTCATAACTATGAGGATGTCAAGATGAGGTTGTTTATTTTGTCTTTAGAAGATGATGCCATGGAATGGTTTCAAGATCAGAATGACATTAAGTTCAAAACTCTCAAGGAAATCATTGAAGCCTTCAATGATAGATGGGGTGATAGAAGGGATAATCATTTCTTGTTGGCAGCCTTGCATACTAGTCACAAGCAAGAGAATGAGACCATGGAAGAATTTAATAAAAGGTTTAATGACTTAGTAAAGAGCCTGCCTGCAGACATAAAACCCCAAGAAGCATCTCTCTTGATTTATTACATCCAAGCATTTAAAGGAGAAATGAAATATCAGATAAGGGATAAGGAACCTGCAAATCTTAAGGATGCACAAGAAAAAGCTATCAAGATAGATAAAAACATGCAAGCTGCTGGTAAATCTAATATTCTTGGGTTTTCAAGGGGTAGTTCTTCAAAGACTAATGAAGTAAAAAAAGTTAAGTTTGAAAACCAGGAACCTCAAGGTGACTCCATAGATAAGCTCACCCAATTGATTAAGCAAATGGAATTAAATCATAGCTGCCATGCAGGCAAACCAGACAGCCTTACAAAACAAGGTAGTTTCTTTGGAAAGAAACAGAGGAAATAATTTCTATCCAAACAAGCCAAATGATAGGTGGAAAAACCAAAGACGGCCCCCACCTCAAGATCAAAGGCCCCCTAATCCTCTAGAGTCTACCAATGCGGTTGACCATCAAGCTATTCCGTATTGTAGGCCTTGTGGGGATTTTCATGAAGAAAACACTTGTCAAGTCTTTTTGCAAATCATAAATGATAAAATGAATGAAAAAACAGAGAATGAACAAGTGAATATGTGTGGGAAGAAGTATGATATTGGCATGTATGAATGGATGGATTTAGCTGAGAATAGTCAAAGGGTTGAGTCAATAAATGAAGTAGCAGAAGCAGCTTTTGGCGCTAAGCCTAGTGAGCAGCAAGTGTCATATTTCTCTAGATATAGAGGAATAACTTACCAAAGAAATGGTAAGAAGAATCAAAGTCAAGAAAGAACTCCAACCAGTGTTCCTAAGGTATCTCCTCCCCCTCCTATTTCAATTGCTCCTAATACACAATTAAACATTGATCTAGGAGGTTGGTTAAATAATGCTAAGATGTTGGTTCCTGTAGCAGAACTCATGAAGATCCCTTCTCAAAAGGGAAAATTACTCAAAGCTATAGAAGAACCTTGTCAGAATAATGTTGATAAAGCCATAGCCTACCATGATGCACCTGTTATTCTTCAAAGTATGGACAAAGGAAATGAAAAGAACCAGCCTTTCTTCCTCTCGTTGTTAGTAAATAATCATATTCTACACAACTGCATGTTAGATTCAAGGGCTAGCTCAAATGTGATGACTAAAAAAGTTATGGAACAATTAAATCTAAGGATCTCAAGACCTTATCATAACATTTGTGCAATGGACAGTAAGATGATT
>LPNX010801633.1:0-34072 GCA_001517045.1 Pseudotsuga menziesii | reverse complement strand
AAAAAAAAGATCACATCACTGACCAAGAGAATAAATGTCCCTACAAATTACTTAATTACTTACTTCATGTGACAGACTAAGGCCTTCAGGTGACAGACTAAATCCTGATGCACTACTAATTTGTGATAGATAAACTCGTCCACTACTAATTTTTGATAGATAAACTCGTCCACTTCTGCGCTTTGAAACTTTCCATCTATAACAAGCGCCTGTCGGAAAAATCAAGTAAGCTTTATTGAATTTTAGACTTTCAAAGAAAAGGTAATTGATCATCTTTATTTTATATATTTCTTGACAGTGTACTGCCTATATTTACCTTACCTAATGGTTATGTATCGAGCAACACTATATCTGAGTAGCATGATATCCTGGTAATTGCTCACTTCTATATGAAGAATGCTATGAAGACAGTAATATTCATTATTTAGTGAAAAAGGTACCGGTTTCTATATATACCCACATTCAAGCTTAGAAATCTCTGCGATGCGAAAATCAACAATACGTTTTCCCTTTATCTTTCATTTAACTCAAACATTCATTGTTATTTTAAGTGAATCTTTAACAATTCGAGTTCACTTTAGTCAACTGAAGTCTTCTCATAAGCAATTCGAATTCTCTTGTTCTCTATGCACTTATCTTTATCTCTTATATTTATTGCATGGTTAATATGTGCTAAATTTATTTTATGTTTTGTATCATATGATACTAAGAAAATTTATCGGATGGAGTTGTGATCATATTATATTACTCTCGGACTGAATGATCATATGATAAAGTAATTCACTCTAGAGGTGGCTAGTCTATAAAATAGACTTAATAGAAATTGATGACCATGGTTAGTAATACATCACACAACTTTAATGCTTCAACATGAAAATCATTTACCTCTATAACTAGAGATCCACCTCATGGGTACCTACTATAACTAGAGGTCCATAAGAGAATATTATTTGACACACAAGTCCTAAGCCCTGTCCAACAATACTTTACAACATCATCGCTTTGATATATAAAAGCATTAACCTCAACACATGAAGAATAACCTTTTATAAGGAGGGATAGTCATTCTCGTCCTCTATATTGTGGTACAACAAACACCAAATGTTTCTGGGATATGCATCAAGGTAACTTGTATTAGTCCGTGCCGCGAAGCCTAGCCTTACCATCAGAGAAAGATACATTGACAGACACACAATTGAGCTTACCTTCGAGGTTGTTTCTCTACGTACAGAACAAAGGATTTTTTCACTCTCTTTAGATAGGGATTTCACTCTCACAGAGCTTACTGTCCAAAGGGCACGGAGTAGAGTAGTCCCTGTGTGAGGTGCACCAATTAGGCAGGCATACATTTTGGGTCAAAACGTGCATTCAATCTCATACGTTTTGGATTCTTTAAGCTTAATGTAACCTCTCAAGATTCTAATACAACCTTTAATTATCAGCATAACCTTACCGGAATCCCATTATAGGAAATATCACATACTCTTTTACGAGACTTCTAAAATTTCAAGATCCACAATGCTACAATCCTTTGGTTTTTAATGGCAGAGAAATAACTTCGAATAATTGAAAAAATGGGAGAAACCCTATATTATATTACAAAATTCATTTATTCAAAAACACATGTCAACGTGTTAGATTGTAATTTACAGGATATCATTTAGATTGTCACACGGATAATTATAGTGAAAGTGAAGCTTCACGTCCCCTTCCACCTTCTCCATGGTTGTTTTCTTATACAACATCGTGAACAACAAACTCATATCACTAGTACTTACCCCTTCACCTCACATGGGCCCTACCCAATGGGATTACCTACCAGGAGGGATTAAGTTAGTCTTCTTTGACCGGGGCTATCTAAATAACCAGGACTGGACCAACCCCAACCGTAAGGGGGATTCTAAACCCGAACTTACCCAGAAGGCCCATCTAGATTGACCCACACCAGAAGAAGTTACCAGAGGTAGAGACCCTACATGTAACCCTTGAGAAAGACCCTGAAAAAGAAGCCCTGAGCAAAATAATAAGTGGTTTTTTATACACCGATCCGAAAGCTACCATAGTATAAAATTTGGGCTAATCATGTCTTATATTCAAAACTATAAAGCGAGTCATTCATTCATTGCCTCCTACTATTTACTCCCCACTGATCCAAGATGAACACTATTATTACCATAACTATGATTGATAGACTATAACAACCTATTATAATCAGTGTATTCAATTCTTTAGTTCCCACAGTCTTAATCAAAGCTTCAGTACTGGTTTAGATCAGCTTCCTTTTAGAGTGGTCTGGGTTAATAAAGAAGCATAAATTAAGTGCATAAGCATTGTAGCATCAATCAACAATGATATCTTTAGAGCCACAGAGGTCCCTACCATAGAGAAAGCAGCAGCGGCAGTAGAATGATTCGTAGCCAAGTAGTAGCCGCGATTACCAAAACTAAAAAATGGGGCATGAGAGATGCAATTCTTTTGAACCTACACTCAAGCCTTCCAGCATCCGAGGGTCTACATATAAACCCAGTCCCCAGTGTTCAATCCAGCCTTCATTATTTTTTGGGCATGAGTCAAGCTTTCAATACCAGATACCCATGCCAGCCTGAGTTCACATATACGGGTTCTGAGTCTTACTGCTTATAGAAAACCCCAATAGGAAATAATATTTGGTGTGCCCATTTACTGAGATAGAAGGAATGCCTCATCCTTTCCAAGTTATTTATTTAGTTAAGAGGCGCACAAGCAATAAATTACTTCCAGCCAGCAATTTGTCTTACGATACCTTACCTTCTCCTTTACCGTTAACATACCTTATTAGCCTAGGAACATAAATCTTATTTATAGTTAAGTCTCACCGATGGAATTTACGAGGGGAAAATAGACTCACCTACATTGAATTACTTGCCTCATGAATCCAAGCAGTAACCTTTTATTCCTCTCCCTTATGGTTGACCCCTCCTTTCGTCGAACCTGAATTTACCCTGACCAACAGGAAGGAAGTGCTTGCGCATACATTTTTACAAGAGTTTTATCTCCTCTCCTCACCTCGCAAATCTCGTGGAAGTTTCTATTTTCTCGAGTGCCCAAAAAGAAGCGTTGGATTGGACACATCTGGTTGGGTCGAAACTAGAAAACGCTGCTGGTTCAGTGCAATTTTCGGTTATAGAAAGGATTGGCTTTATCGAACCTCTGTAAATTTGTAGTCCTCATTGTTTATAAGTGCATATAAATAAAAGGATGTTTTACTCAACCCAAATCTTGAAATCTAAGGAGTGGGGGCTATAAACTAGTGAGGCATAACGAACCCTTTCAGCATTTGTTGCTTTCTCATTCGACTCATTGAAACTGCATAGCTGGATGGTTGCTTCCAATGAGAGATTTTTACTGCATTTTCCAATTGGTTTGGTTAGTTTTAGAATCCTTGGCTGGATACCTACCTACTTATGTTATTTTTTTGCAAAATGAGTCTTAGTGCCCTCCTGCTTCAATCAAGTGAAGATAACTTGGATTCACTTGGCTGGCGTCTGGGATTTAAAACATGTGAGCTACAATGATTTTCGGACTGATTTTGAAAGACAGATCCATTGGTAACCATCGGTTAGGGATCTAGCATGATTTTCAGTCCATGTTTAGAAGTTCTTCCAACCAAAAAAACTCCATTCATTTCTTCAAGGCTATTGTCCCTCTGCTCGAGTGAAGTGGTTAGTGCATAAAGTTCTTTCGTTGATCAACTGGTGAGCAAGGAAGGAGGAAAATAAAGGAAACTCTTTTATTTATGGGATTAAAGCAAGTCAACTGCATGATAGCGTCACCCATTACTAGTTAGTTTACCCATTGAGTGAAAGCATTCTTTGGTGGGTATCATAGCAGGCATTAGCCATTGATGTCCATCTAGTTCATTGGTTCAATCTGGATTGAGAGCAATCAAACAATGTTTGATGTGTTATCCATGATTTTTCATATAGTACGATTAATAGAGTAGGGGAACCTTTATCTCTCTCTTTAATAGATTACTTAAAAAGGGGGAAGAGTGGAGCATGAAGAAATAGAACATTCGATCTCTTACAGCAAACTGAGTTGCAGTGAGCTAACGACCCCCAGCTAGCATTTAACATATTAAGAAAACAATTTTCCATATTGTTGGCGTGAGAACACACACACAATGAACACTAAATGGGTTTAGTCAATTGATTCCCAGTAGAAACACAATTGATCTGCTGTATTTGTCCAGTGAAACAAGGCCAACGAGCAGCGTGAATGTGCCTGCCGAGCTAACTAATTTGATTTGCTTCAATACAAAGATCAAATGATGAACCTATAGGTAGGTGCAAAAGGTTTCTCTGTGGATAATTACTAGGTGTAGCTAATGAGACTACTGCTTGCTCTGCTACCCAGGCATACACTTCCCTATCCAAAAGCTAGCTGGCTGGGTTTTTTACATACACTTTATTAGCTATGGAAAGGAAGCATTGATTTCCCTTGCCCTAGCATTGGGATATGAGATCATTCCATGCTTTTCTCTTTTTATGCTGACATTGAATAATAGAATAGGTTGAGCTTAAAACAGGCAAAAAACAAAATTTATATTCTATTTATTAAACTAACTAGTAAAAATGGCCAAATTAGTTAAGGATATGTTCTCCTTGCTGGTGGGCGCATCATCTGTTAAAAGTTCAAGTAAGGATTAATTAATAAGTCCACCTTCCAGTGCAGCCTTTTTTTGTATTCATGATCTCTAGATCCGGGATCTTCCTCCAATCCAGGATTTGCACCTCCAGATCTATAGTTGTCCTTCCACCTTCTCCACGGTTGCAATAGGGGAGTGCCGCTCCTTGGCAGTCAACGAGCCGCGCCGCCTGTAAGGGGCGGCTCATTGGCTGCCAAGGAGCAGCACTTTTCTATTGCAACCACAGAGGAGGCCGTTGGTCGAGGTGGAAAGTGAAGCTCTACCTCCCCCTTCCACCTCCTCCGCGGTTGCAATAGGGTAGCGCCACTCCTTGGCAGCCAACGAGCCACCCCTCACTGGCGGCGCAATTCTCAAAATCGCGCCTCCAGTGAGGGGTGGCTCATTGGATTCCAAGGAGTGGGGCTACCCTATTGCAACCGCGGAGAAGGTCAAGAATGGAGGTGGAAGGGCGTCGAGAGGAACATATTGTGAATGCAAATTACTCTTTTAATTTTATTGTATGCAGCAACTTTATATACTCTACACACCTGGTCCCCTTTCTTTGGTAATGATACTTCTGTTGTTGGCTCAGATCTCAATTTATTCCTAGAGAAAACTTAAAAGATACCTGCTAATTTAGCTACAGCACAGTTACTTGAATTTGCTTTGGAAAATAATTGCGTGGCCTCTTGTAAGTCCACTTATTTTGACTCTAAAAGGAAAGATTCTAGGGTTAGAAGAAAGAGAGGAAAAGAAATCAGCAGATAAAGATGAAGTCAAAGACTTGAATGAATCTAAGCATGCCTCATGCCATTATTCACTCTTTCACCTGGCCATTCAAATACACGAAGATAACAAAGATGATTATCAGGCGGGTGCTGTCATAAATGCCACTTTTGGCATGTGTATAGTGTTGTTTCTGTCACTTATTCCCATCATACAAGGAGTAAATTAGTGAGGCAGATTCTATCTCAGGTTTGGTCTTTCCAAGCATGGAAAGAGTTCCCTTTAGCTGGTGATTATCTATCTCATAGTCACGTGTGGATACCCCTTTCAAATCTAAATGCTGGAAATGATAAAAAATAGTGATCTATTTACCTTTGCATGCTTGGGATTGAGCCCCTGAGATCTGTAAGAACACAGTAGCATGGACATTATTGCCTATCTTGGAGGGGTCAACCTATATTAGCCATTTACAGGTGAGAAGTGCACCTTGTTTGAGGTTTCATGCAATTCCTAATTGGTTTCCAATTACACTTGAGGCCTATCATGGGATTCTTCTAAAGCAAGTAAAGGTTTTGTTGCTAGTTAGCTTGCATGTCAACAGAGTTTCTCTTTTTGCTTGGAAGAAGTGCACTCTAGTCTTAGAGAAGGTTTATTCAGACTTTTCCAAATTTACATGTGCTACTTCAACTAAGTTGAGCAAGCAGTTTATGTGTTCCTTTCATATTATGACTAATCCTTGAAGGGGTGCACTATACATGAAACCTATTTTCAGCCTTGGAATCTACTCTATTTTATGCACACATCTATCATTGGCATCATGGAGACGCCTCATCTAGAGGCTATTTTAAGTGGGATGGACATGATATTTTGGCAGAAGGAAGGTTCCTACCTTATGGAGGTTTTATAACACTTACTCTTGTATTCTTGACATTCATACTTTGGATACACACGCAAAGACAAATATAAAATAGGAACATGTAATATATACCAAGGAAGGGAAAAATAAGCCCCATGCCCTCCCGAAATCCCAATGTTTGTGCACCCATGCATGCTTCCTCATAAAATCCAATAGAATCACTAATTAAGATTGTTGAAGAGGCCCCCTCCCTTAAAATCCCTCGTCCCGACAACGCTTCATTGGAACACCCACATGCTCATTCGAAGCAAGCAAACCATGTATCAAAATAAGTCTAACTCGCCTTCTCATAAGTAGAGCACACCTCATTGGAATAAGCAGAACATGCCTCATCATAATAAGTGGAACCCACCTCAAGATAAATGAAACCTTCCTCAGCAGTGGAAAGCCCCATAAGAATAAAATACCTACCACGCCCCCAACGGTCAGAACCAACATATGTTATTTTTCCCCTAAATAGCAGTTGGCCTAGGGGTGGGAAAACAAATCATGCACTGGGTGTTTGGATTGCTCCCTTGGAAAGCAGAGATCATCGCTTTCCATAAAGATAAGATTGGATCCCTTATTTCACCGACCTTATCAGAGCATACCAGGTAACCCTAACTGGAGGGGGAACTAAACGTATTTATCCAATAGCTAGGGAATCAAAAAGCATACTATAAAACAATCCTCAAATACTTGAATCTGAAGAATATTGGTTATGTCTGATCGTCCTGATAACTCAAGGGTATTATATATCGTGATAGTATATTTAGACATGACCTCATTCTTATTAGAAACCCATTTGTGAATGTATGAATGCTAAGTTATGGTCATGTGCGATCTATACAATGGCCACGCCATCTTTGACACATGGGAGTCTTGTCTCACTTCTTGATTTTCCACTGAAATACCCTAAGATCCATGTTCTTGATTTGACACTTGAAGCGCCATCTTTCATGCCATATCGTCTGTCTTCTTTATTTGCCAAAGGTCGGCACGGATCTATATATTACCGTATGTGATTTTATGATTAAAATAAATAAATAAATGTGTATCTGGGAGTTGTTCATCCCGGCCCTAAAAGAAGAGGCACGATAGTGCTTACCTACCCTACAAAGATTAATAATACAAGTGTTATCAAAGGAACGTTGGTTCTGTGTCGAACGCCTATGCAACGCTGAAAAGTTCAGGTAAATTAGGATTGAAGGCAAGGTAGTAAATAGGTTATAGGATGCACATAAATAAATAAAGGCATGTCTACATGGTAAAAGTAAATAGAAAAGGTCTAAGTGCATCCCAAGTAAGTCTTATTTAAGCAAGTGTTCTCGAACATCGGTCCAACCCAACAATGCTATCTATCTTTTGAACGCCCGTGCAAAGCAGCTCTAAGTTGGGGGGTGGTAATGAAGCCAGTTCAGTCTCTAAAGGGTCATTTGTCAGGAATACTTAAGTACTACACTGTTGAAATCAAAAATTTCTTCCCTTCCCTTAAGGTCCTATTAAAGTATCAAGTGTTCCCGTTCAGTGCTGTTGTTGGCAGCATGGCAAGAGACTTCCTTCCTACGGCAAAATAAAAGCATAAAGGTCCCTCCCAGGATAGGATAGGAGCATTTTGATAGGAGGTCTTCCCAGAAGCGAGCATAGTAAATAAAGAGGCGGCTCCGCAACATAGTTTCAATGGGTCTTCCGATAAGCACGCACAATAAATAGTTTGTCCTTGGGGCATTGTTCTAATAGTTATTCCAAAGAGATATATAGTTTCAATAGAACCTCCCCAGGATGAGTATAAAGATAATCCCAGGAGAAATATTTTTAATAGTCCCTCCCAAGAAAGAGTATAGACCTTTATTTGTTAACCCCTACCTACTGGGGATAGGAAACCCAAGAGTTACTGTCCTAGCGGGGATGCTTGGTGATGTGATGGTCTAGCTGGCTTACGATAGTATAAATGATTATGGCTGGAAAGAAGAGATAGCTCCTTGGTACATATACTTATGCTCCATTCTTGAATGGGAGGGAGGACCCATCCTGCCTAAGGGAAGGGCCCATTGCATAAAGGCAGTGAGAAGGGTAAATTTTATAAAATTTAATATCAAATAAAATTATATTTCTTTAACATTTTCAATTTATTTATTAAAAAATATTTAATGTATTATATTTTTAATAAAAAAATGTCAATGTGATTCACTCATTCACTCATTCACTTAACATAACC
Source organism: Pseudotsuga menziesii (assembly GCA_001517045.1). Taxonomy (NCBI): domain Eukaryota; kingdom Viridiplantae; phylum Streptophyta; class Pinopsida; order Pinales; family Pinaceae; genus Pseudotsuga; species Pseudotsuga menziesii. Next base: position 25,567 of record LPNX010801633.1, on the reverse strand, counting down.
TATTCATTTGACATAACTCATTAAATTGCGATTTTAATAATGATATAAATTTTATAGAATTTTCAATTTATTTATTTAAAAATGTTCAATGCATTACATTTTTAATAAAAAAATTTCAATGTGATTCACTTAACCTAACATATTCATTTGACCTAACTCATTAAATTGAGTTTTTAATAATATTATAAAGAATAAGGATATATTTTTAGCATTAGTAAGTTATTCTTGTTTTTGTTTAGAGAATTAAATAAAACACTATTCTTTTTTTTCCATAGAATAAAATAAAACAATATTTTTGCTTTGTTAAAAAAACAATATTATTAATAAGTTACATATTTAGATAATAAAATATTTTATTATTATAAAACAATATTTTTGGTTTTTTCAACATAATAAAATAAAACAATATCATGAGTAAGTTATATATTTAGAGAATAAAATAATATTATTATTTGTAGAAGATGGATAATTAATTTTATTTATTATTAAATAGTATTTGTTTTGTGTTTATATAAACGCTAAGAATATGGTATGAATAATAGATATAAAGTTATATATTTTAGACTTTGTTTAACAGACAAATATCTTGACAAAACTAAGTGGTTTGTTGCGCTTATAGACATTTACCGACCACTTTACTTGTGGTTGTGCTAGTAGATAAAACAATATAATATAAAGTGTTTTTATTTACTGAGTCATCGTGGGTTTCCCTAGGAGACTCCCCCCTCTTCCTCCACCTCATCCGTCCTCCCTTCGTCCCCCCACCTCCACTCCCCTCCACACTCCTCCCCCTCTGCCTCCCCCTTCAACCTTCTCCCTCGTTGAAATAAGGGGAGTACCACTCCCTTGGGAGCCAAAGGGTCATCCCTATTTGGTAGCGTGATTTTGATAATTGCATCGCCAGTGAGGGGCATCCCTTTAGCAGCCAAGGGAGCTCCGCTCCCCTTAATACGACGATGGATGAGGTGGAAGGGGGAGGGGGAGGAGGGTGGAGGGGAAGGGAGGAGAATATTTTGAATATTTATATGAAACTCTGAAGGTGAAGGCAAAGGAGGCATTTGTAATTGAAACTCTGAAGGAAATTTTGAATATTTATATGAATCATTTGTTCTTGAATGGTCTAATATATGCTTTCATTATGAATCACATCATAATTTCTTTTATTTTGTATGGTTAGAGTGGTAAAATTACTTATGAATTTTTTTTTTTGTTTAATATGCAAGTTTCAAAAAAGTTGTAATTTATCTTTTGGAGAAATATTTTTTTTCCAATTTAGGGGTTGATTTTAAAGTTTTATTAAGCAACAATATGGGATGTTTAGGCCATGGCTCTATTTTTTACCCCCCCCCCAGAAAAAACATGTATACTCGTATCAACACTTTTCTATTTGGGGGTTTTTTTGGTGTTTATTTTGCAAAAATCATCTTTTTTATCCCTAGAATTATCGTTCTTAGTATAAAGTTCTTGTTTCATAGTATAAGTGGTTTTATCTATATATGTAACAGAGGGGCAGGATTCTTTCCATTTAGGTTTCACTACAGGTATTGGTAGTTCATGTTTATTGTTGCTATATATGTGAACAGCTGCCTTTGGTTACTTATTTTGATATTCCTTGTGGGTCATGGTGTTCCTCTATTTTAGTAGTACCTTAGATGTTTACATCTCTAGCAAAACATGATCTTGTTATCTTTGTATTTTTATTTGGCAAAGCGTCACAAAATTTAGACACTAGATAAGATACGCTTTGAGGATCACATCTGCAAGGACAATATACGGTTGTTCCCCTAGAGTTCTAGGGATTAATAAGACAATTTATGATCCAGTAGTACACGAATAATGAGTTCTGAACACTAAACTACTAAAGTATCAGTTGGATGACCGACGTAATTTTATATTTGTTTGGTATGCCTTGTTGTTTCTAGATTTTTCTTTTATTTATTATTTGTGTTCCATAATAGTAGCAGAGTTTAAAGTATGCATTATTTTGCACTAATCGGTATCATTTCACTGCTTGGTTTCTTGTTCTCCCAAGTTTTTAGAATTGCCTAGTTCTTAATATGTTCCCTCGATGGGATAGATATGTTGTAGAGGGCACACCTATTGTCTCCCTATGAGATGGGAGGTATACATTGGCCTTAGTTTTTTTCCCTTATTTATTTAACTATTGTAGGCTATGGGAGGCAATATTTTTTTTAGAAGCTAGAACTGTTGGTCTTTGATTGGGATTTTCTGATCTTATTTGTGGTGGGCTTATTGCAGGCAATTTACTTTTGTTTAGAATTGCTAATAGGTTTTGGATGTTGGTCCTTGCATCACTCTTTGTTGATTTAAATTGCTAAACATTGGTCATTGCAGACAATTTAGTTCTTAAATTTACATTCATTATTAGCTATGGGATATTGCTAACACTATACGACTGACTAGCTTGAAATAAAACAAATGGTGGAGCTATGATAGTGCCTTGTTGTCAGTGACCTGGATCTTCCCTTGGGTTGGTTTATTAATGTTTCATAATCAGTTAAATTAGAGTTAAAAGTAAGAAGTTAGTTTGCACAGAGGTATCTCTAATTGAGATGGCATTTATTTAGTCTTTCATAGATTTATCGAGGCCCACAAGAATTCTGTAATTTGTTTAGAGACTTATAATATCTAGCAGATAAGAGTTCAGATGTAGTATATATAAAATTGCAATAGTGAGTGAATTTTTTATTCTGTTGTAATAAATTGAAGTTAATGAGTGGTTTCATTATCAAAATTCTTGGGTTTTGTGTTTTCTTGCGAATGGTGTTGGTATAAGAAATTGAAAATGTTTTGTGGCTTCTTGCAAAGGCCTTCTTGTCAATTCTAGTGTTAAAAGGATCTTATCCAATGAATGAGAAATTAAGTAAGGCCTGAATTATGCTAAAGGTTTGATGTTCTTTGAATTAATAAAATGATAAACTGACCATCTATGGAGTGATTGCAGGGATGGGAAATTGTGGCCCTGAGGAGTGCTAAAGCTCCAGGACTGTAATGAATTAAGAAGATATGAGAAAAATCTCATGTGAAAAGGGTTATCACCACGAGGAAGTGGTGATGGAGGTAGTGGTTGAAAGCTACCTTGTTTTTCCCCCCGAGCCAGCGAGGGACCACTATGCATTCTAGGGATGCCTAGATGTAAGATATTTTGGTTAAGACTCGTTTTGCACACATTGAGAGGACTCTCACAAGAGTGGGGGACTCTGTGAAGAGAATAACCTCTAGGAGCTATGGTGGTGTGCGAAAATTGGAAGTACCTCAACTTGGTGAAGCACCCTGAATAGCACAAAAAGGAGATACGCCTTGGGAAGGGTATTGTCCTTGTTTCGTGTGGCTTGAATTGGTACTTGAAGTACTGTTAGCACTTGGAGTGCTGGGATGAAGGACATGCAGGAAAAGAAAATGCTAGGAAAAGGTATATGCATTACAGGTAAACTAGTACCTATGAGGTAATATGTCTATTTTTTTTTGGCAAATAGAACTGACATGCATATTGGAACCATTGTGGAGTGTTGATTTATGAAGTTTTACATTGTTTGAATATCGATGCTAGTATACATGCATATGAATGATTTTTAAATGTAGGATCATGACAAGAAATACAAAGCAAAACAAATTAGACAAGATTGACCGAGAGATGAAGGAAATTCGATGAGAAACAAGAACACTGAGGACGGTGTTGCCTTTAAGGGGGAGGGAATGTAACGTCCCTCTTGTATGCCCTAAAATTTTGATAATTATGAACTGTATATTGTACTTATTCTTTGGTGAGGAGCTCAAGGCCAAGGCCCCACCAGTAGAACCTTATTTTGTCAGGTAGAGTACTACCTTAAGTTATAATCTTAGGAACTCTTAAGACCTAAACAAAACTTAAGCGACAAGAAACTAAATTCACTATGGGGAAAGGTTAGAACCGTGAGTGAAACTTGGGATTTGGATAAAGGATTTAAATATGTTTCCTTAACAACCTAAACTATTAGGTGTCACCCTAGGCTGAGGTAAGTCCTAAGTAGACTAACTTACCTATTGGGTCTTCAGGGATGAATTCACCTAGAGCATATTAATAAAATTACGCACCAAAGAGTTCTCCCTAGAACCTAGATTAAGAAGATTAAGCTTTTATCTTAAAAAATAGTATACTTGTCTTAAAATAATAATATTACGAGCGATGCACTTCAAAAGCTTTAGCTACCAGATTTATCCTCAAAAGGAGGAAGGGTTTTTGTAGCAACTTACCTTTACACAAAATATGCTCGATATATATATATATATATATATAGAAAGAGAGAGAGAGAGAGAGAGAGAGAGATACAAGCACGAATACATATAGAATATATGTATAGAATATCCTTGATAAAATGTTTATCAACGAAAAATCTAAATTCATGTAACTACTAATGACGAAGCCATAATTCCTAATTAGAGGAGAATTTCAAATTAGAGATATATTCTCGAGGAAGTTACTAGTTTATATATATCAACAACAACAACAAGTTTTTCATATTAATGAGAAAGGGAGCATATCTCCAAAATTGCTTTAAGTAACCAAAAGGAAACTTGTAAGCATGTTCCGCCACTTGTCTCATTGGATTCCGAACAAATTTAGTATTAAAGTAAATTTATTGGCATTCTAGGACGCACTCCTATAAATCAGCCACCACTGATTTCATGGGATTTTGCTGCAAGTAAAGGTGGGGAAGCCGTTAGAGAGAATATTTTTACCAGGGCATTTTATAGAGCATTGTGAAGGGCGTTGAAGGGGGAAAAAAAGAAAAAGAATGTTGAGCGCATTCTTAATTGAGGGCAGCACCCGTTTGAGGATGGGACCTATGCATGTGAGGTGGTTTTTGAGCTTTTCCATCGGTGGCATCTGTGACTGAGAATTTTGTGAGGGTATGGAACTTTGGTTCCAAAGGGATGGTGAAGGATTCCACCCGACCCATGAAGATCTTATTTTCTCTTAATGGGGAAATCGAAGCCGGCTACTGGAATGTTAATCTAGGGTGTGTGCTCGAAGGGTAGTATGAGTCAAGTGCATTTTTCAGCCACATCTTGCCAGGTGTCTTGTTGCGGCATCTGAGAGTCTTGTGTCAATATTTGATGTCGATACTAAAACTCGTTTGAATACTCTACAGTGTCATACAAATCCTATGCACTCTGGTTGTTGGGATGCAAAAGGGAATTACGTGACCTCTGCATAGTGAGCGGAGCTTTGTCTTCTTCCCGGAGGAGGAATGCCATTTGAATGGAGGCATCACCTCTACGTGGGAAGGAGGTAATCTTTAGCTTGGATCGAATTACAGATCTGGTCAGAGCCATACCATCCTCTCCTTCAAACCTGGTGAAATACCCCTACATTGCTTAGATACTCCTACATAAATTATGATACATATGTTGTTTGTTATCTTAGTTTGAGAACTGGGTCGAGCAGTCTCATGGCTGCCATTATTATCATCTATCCTCTGTTTGTTATTTTACTTTGATTTGTTCGATTGGTTAGTTACAATTATTTAAACTTTGTTTTCTTTTTATATTGTATACATTAATGGGATTGGTCAGGCGTAGCATATAAAGCTTCGTGTTTCCAAATAAACAATGTCTGTTATTTGGAGGGATTTTAGTGAACTTGCTTCAAAGGATTGGTCGAGGTCCTCTTGTTGTTGATCTGCATACTATCGCTACCTCTGAAAATTGCTTTTCGATGACCCTTGGGTGTTCACCCTCATGCTGCGTGTGAAATTTAGCCTATTCTTTGCTTCCTTGCTTGACATCGATCAAAGCTGCCCTTCGTATGTGTTGTAGACTCTTAGTCTACTTTTAGTGTGTATAGCTTGAAGAAGTATCTATGCCAAATGTGATTTTGGGTTACTATGGGTCAAGCAGACCCATGGGTCTTTGGCCTTTTCTGGACATAGAGCGCAGATGCATGAATATGTTTGATTACTAATTGTTTGAGCATCTCCTTGGTTCCTTCGGTATACCATTGAAGTTTTTTTTTTTTTCTCCATCCTTGAACTTATAACACCTCCGAGCATAGCTATCAAGGAGGGTACGATCCTTCTAAATGACCTAGATTCATTTCTTTATCACGTGCCTTCCGTGAAGGAATAAATGGTTGATGAGCAAGTAATACCAATTCCTTAGATGCCTTGTAACGTAGCATCATAGATGTAAAGTGAACGTGTGGGTCTTATGCAAGAAAACAAACTTTTTTTTGAAGCTGTGATCTTAACCAGTCAGATTGAATGCCTTTTTATGAAATTATATTTAATTATAAACGTAAAGTGAGTAGGGTTGTTTAAATCTCAAATCATATTTGTTTATGCATTGGAATAAGGATGGTTAGAAAATTTACTGTTCTGGTTAGAACTTACTAGTCTCATGTATTGGTATGACCTTAATATTGGTTAGTCTATTTGTTTAAATCTGAAATCATATATGTATATGCATTGGAATAAGACGGGGATTGAAAATCTAGTGTTCTCGTTAGAACCTGCTAGTCTCATGTATCAGTATGACCCTAGAATTGGTTAGTCTAGAAATACTCTGAGCAGGAGAGTGTGTATGGCAACATTGTCGTTACTGATTGTAACTATTTAATAAATAATGTCGCATGATGCGATTTTTTGGTGGACGTAACCCCAAGTTCGGGGTGAACCACGTACATTGGTGTCCCATTTATTTTGTGCCTAAATGTTCTTTCTTCTTGTATTATTTTGGTGTATTTATGGATTGTCATGCGACCTTATGAATGGATTTGTTCATATCATAGTAATTTTTGATTCGCGGCGTAATATTGCTTCTGTAAGGTTATGAATGATGTCGGAACATGGAGACCCTTCAATTATTACTTGTAGATACTGTTTTTTTACCAAACCATTATCTAAGTGTTCAGAACCAATCGAAATACTAATCATATTTGCAGATTCAGAAGCACATTACATGGATGATTTAAAGCATAAAATAAAAATGAAAATTGTTTTTACCCATTTTATCTAATTCTGCAAACTAGGTACTTTGGGGACGTCACATATTAACATCCGTCAATCGAGGTTTTTAAATAAGCTCGATCGAGGTTTAATTAAACCCTCGATCGAGGTTTTATTAAACCCTCGATAGAGCTACCATTTAAACCTCTTTTTGTAATTTTTTTGGCAGAAGGACCTCGATCGTGGCCTTAAGACCTTGATCAAGGATTTCTTAAAACCTAGATCGAGGTCTTAAAACATAAATCGAGGTTTTTTTAAACCCTAGATTGAAGTCTTAAAACCTAGATTGAGGTACGTTTTTTTTTTTTCCGAAAGCACCTTTCCAATAAATTTAACCCAGCTCCATGGATGTACCCGTATGTAGACTTAAATATCCTCCAAGAAAATTTGTGCACAAATTTGATCCTTTGTGACAACTTCTACCACCTTCAAAAATTATCTGTACTAGTAAGGTAACAAAGCAATAAGCTTATATAGTATTTTATTGGAATAATGTCATTTCAACATCCATAATACCTTACATTATTTTAGATATATGTTTGTTGGACTTATATCTTTAATAATGTCAAAAATATATCACCTCAGAGCACAATATCATCATCCTCTTTTAGAATTGGGATCGCCTTTACTCTTTTTTTAATCCAAATCTCAAAGCATATTCCATTACTATATGTCCACATTTTTATATCTAAATCTCAAAGCATATTCCATGATGATTTCAAACTATGTATTGGATAGTTTAACATCACATAGGCTCAAAATTTTGACGATTCCTTCTTATACGAACTCAACGCATTCGAAAATTATTTGTGGCATTTTATCCAATTTAGAACATGCAAGACAATTAAAGGAAAAATCCCTTACTAATAAACATATGTATTTTCAAGCTTGGGGGAGATTTTCTAACTATGTATGATGATCGTGAAAAATGCATGCCTTAACGCGTTGTAATTTTCTAATATGAATTATGCATACCCAACAAAATCCTATTTCATTTTTTTCCCATGTTGTAGGTAGAACCAAACATATATTTGTTATATCTTTATTCCTTGAGCAAGTGGAGCTCAGTAAGACTATATTAAAGTGAGACATCTAGTGGCCTACAAGAGTTATATCCGATAGCTATCAAAATATCAGAAGAAAATTCCATAAATGCATGGAATTTTTTCTCGCAAAAGGTTTTTTATGTTCCTATGATGATGAGACAATAGGTGACATCAAGGTGCCCTTGAGGTACAAACATCTAGTGAAAAATGGGTACCCAAGGATATTCCTCAACTAAACACACATTTTTGTGTGAATGAGAGAATATATCAAATTGTACCATATCCATTACATGGTTTAGGTTGTTTTGCATGGATCACATCATGGTCGGTTATGATAGATGTACACATTTGATGGAGTATCTTGGACCCTGTTACAACTACAAGGATTTAGCGTGCCTAGTCCAATATATGTAAAGTATATGCATACATGGATTTTAAGGAAATTATTTATAGCCAAAAGACAAAGATCAAAATAAAGGAGCAACCATGTACATTGACGAAAGGCCAAAAGCCACAAGGAATATTGCACGGTTTACAAATAGTACACAACCAAGGTCTACAATTAAGAAACCCAACTACATATTTTAGGGACGTGAAGGAAACTGTGTTTTTATATGTTCCATTAAATCAATAAATGTAGGGGAAGAGTTTCTTATTAATTACATCTTGAATTGAGTTGATACAAGCACAATTACTATGGGAGTGGCACATCTAACAAATTACCCAACCTTTTAACTATTTTTTTAAATATTTTAAGGATTTTTTTTTAGACTATTGTTATAATTTTGTTTAAATTTTCTATATTTACTTTGTAGGGTAGTGATCGGGGCATCTTCCAACAGTTGGTCAGAGGAGTACAACTTCCTCAAGGCAGCAGATATACATCTTTGTAATAGTACAAATATAATTTGAAAAAATATTTTTTTTGTTTTGTTTTTTCATGAGTATATTAGTTTGGTTTATATAATGTTATTTGTATATTTGTTGCAGAGTGTTGATCGAGGAAACCACTAGGCTATTGATCATACTACAAGAGTCTTGAGGCAACATGTATACCTTATTGTAATTGTACAATTTAAATACGTCAAAATGTTTTCTTATTATGTTGTTTCCATGAGGATTTTGATTTTGTTTGGATAATGTTTTCTATGTTTCTAAAGTAGGTTGTTGTAAGGGGTACCTACCTAGCAGTAGATGATACCGTACATGCCTCAAGGAAGAAGGTATACATCGATGCAATCACACAAATTTAATATGAACAAAATGTTTTTTGTTGTTGTATTTTTTCATGAGTATATTCGATTCATTTAGATAATGTTATGTATATACTTGTTGCAAAGTGTTGATCGAGGAAACCACTCGATTTTTTATCAGACAATAACAGACTCGGGAAAACATGTATACCTAATTGTAATTGTACAATTTAAATACGTCAAAATGTTTTCTTATTATGTTGTTACCGTGAGTATTTTGGTTTCGTTTAGATAATTTTTTATATGTTTTTGATGAAGGGAGTTGTAAGGGGGACCTCTTTATTAGTATATCAGGCAAGGTCCCAAGCATATGGTCAAAGTACAACTTCCATGAGGTAGCATATATACATATTTGTAATAGTACAAACATAATTTGAAAAAATATATTTTTTTCTATGTTTTTTCTTGAGTATATTCGTTTCGTTTATATAATGTTATGTGTAAATTTGTTGCAAAGTATTGATCGGGGAAGCCACCCTTCTATTGATTAGATTACAACAGCCTCATTTCAACAAGTATACCTTATTGTAATTGTACAATTTAAATATACCAAAATGTTTTATCATTATGTTGTTTTTGTGAGTATTTTGGTTTCATTTGGATAATTGTTTCTATGTTTTTGAAGCAAGGTGTAGTAAGGGGCACCTACCTAGCAGTAGATGATACCATACCTTCTTCGAGGCAAGAAGTATACATCGCTGTAATTGTACAAGTTTAATATGAACACAAAAAAATTCTTGTGTTTTTTCAAGAGTATATTCGATTCATTTAGATAGTTATATATATATATTTGTTGCGGAGTGTTGATCAAGGAAACCACCCAATAGTTGATTAGACAACAATAGACTCGAGGCAACAGATATACCTGATTGTAATTGTACAATTTGAATACGTCAAAATGTTTTCTTATTATGTTGTTATCATGAGTATTTTGGTTTCGTTTAGATAATTTTTTCTATGCTTTTTATGCAGGTTGTTGTAAGGGGAACCTCCCTATTATCGAGGAAGGTCCCATATAACCATTGATCCTGTGAGTAGACAATCCTCGCGTCAGTAGGTATAATTCATTGGAATTCTACAAATATAATATGGAGCATAATGTTTATTTGTGTGTGTGTGTGTGTGTGTGTATATTGGTTTCATTCGAATAATCATAAGAGGAAATTTCAATTTAAAATGGGCCTTCCAAAAATAATAAAAATTCCATGTCATCATATATTAGCCAATAAAATTGCTTTAAAATTCAATAAGGGAGCACCTCTTAAACAAATTTTTAATATAAATTTGGGGATAGGTATCATAAAAGAAACTACTTTTTGTGTTCATAGTTTTGACATATATCCCTATTTTTTTACTCACATTTCGATCACGAGAGATTGTTGGATGCGGAATTAAATTCCGCGTACAACCAGTACCCACACACCATACTTTTGAAAGGCCCCGCTACCCTAAAAACAAGAAATACCTGAAAAAAGGTGATGATGATGTCATCATCACGTTTTTTCAGGTATTTCTTGTTTTTGTGGTAGCGGGGCCCATCAAAAGTATGCTGAGTGGGTACATGTTGGATGCATAATTTAATTTCGCATCGAACAAGTTCTCCTGATCGAAATTTGAGTAAAAACACACGGAGATATGTCAAAAATACAAATAAAAAAGTAGTTTTTTTCTTTTCTTCCTCCAAAATTAATAAATATTATTTTATTATTTTAACTATTATTTTATGAATTTTCCTTAGGAGGCCCATTTTGAGTTGAAATTTCCTCTAATGGTTTTCTACTTCTTTTTGGCAAGGGGATGATCAAGGCACGTTAGCAGCTCTCGATCAGGTGGCACCAACATCGAAGCATCAGGTAAACCTAATTGTATATTTTATTGATCTATAATGATCGATATGTTTTGTTAATATACTTTATTTCTCAGTCTATTACTTTTACGTTAGTAATGTTTTATATATTTCTATTGTAGACCACCGATTCGGCGTATGAAACAACATTAGAGAAATCAATAGCTTTTGATGTGGATGAGTTGATGCATGATGTTGTCATTGGTTCTTCTTTAGACCCGATTAACATGATAGGGAAGACCTTGAGAGAAATTAATGAGGATATCCTTCATCTACTATTCATTCAGCCACATACATATGAGATTAGAGCCAAGTTTGATGTTTTTGTAAAGAGATCGCATGCCTTGGAAGTAAGTTGTGGAATATTGAATCATAATATAAATTCATTTAGTACTTTATAATTTTTACTTGTATATGATGGTGAACTTATAAAATCTTGTTTGCATTTAAAGGATTTTATGTGACCACACACTAGTGGTAAAGGTGGTGTTGGCCCCAACGATGCTCATGGAGAGTCATCACATGAGAAAATGACTCCACATACATCTCATGTGCCACTATTGCCTACTAAACAATTAAGAAGACATTTTATGACACCCTTGATTCAAGATGTGAGTGCACCCTCTAGTGACCTGTGGACACGAGATCGCGTAGTAGAGAGGTTCGATGCAGAGCCAACTGGTATTGATATTGATGAAGCAACATTTCTTGTGTCACTATCATCGTTACAATGCAAACAACATTTTTGGTGGACGAAGATCTCGTTCCAATAAAGATAGATAAGATCCGAGGTTATTATTATGCATTGTTCAAGCTAGTGTTTATAATTTGATTATAATATACCGATAAAACATTGTCTTTCAAATAATGATTCCATGATAATTTTGTAGCAAATGGTGTTTTTTTATAAACATATAAATGATTTGTCCTTGGATATATTTGGGTCCACCATCTTCATAAGGTGGGATAAACAAATTTAAAATTTAAAATATGATCTCACTAATCAGTTGGTTGGCATGTTTGACAATGAGACATTTAATAGAGCCACAGTCCTAAAGAAGGTTGGACAAAATATGAATATTGTCTCGGACCAATATAGGGTCCACCTAGAAAGGAAACTTAGGTATGAGCACCCTCTGATCATTCTAGCTAGAGAGTGGAAATCTCTAGTGTAAGATGTAAATGAGAGGAATCTAAAAAAACAAGGAAAGCTATCGCCATGCATAGAGAGGTATATAATACTTTCAACAATCTATTTATAAACCTTATTATTATTAATTTATATATCAAATTTTGGAACATCTAACGTAACACTTTCATAGCTTGTCTTACACATCAAAGGCAAGAGAACAAAAGATTGTTTAGCACAAGCTTGGGCCTCATGGTTATTCAAATTTGGTGGCACAGATTATAAGTATCGAAAAACCAATAATGCTTCCAAATAATAAATTGCAAATTATTTTCATTTTATTGCACCTCATAAGGTAAATTCATGATTTTATGCAAATATGTAGGCCAGTCGATTTAGGGAAGTTCCCACTGAGGACGACTTGATCGCTGAAAAATCTTGTCTCGGAAAACACAATCTTCTGGTGATCTATATTGCACACATGTATATTAAATATATATAGTTTAATGAATATTTATGACTTGTGCAATCTATTCGTTATAAATAATTTCTGTAAAATATTGACTATGTTTTGAGTAGGAATGAACAACAACTAATCGAAGATCATGCTTCAATTAATGGTAATGAAATTATTCATATGGTACAATGTTAAATATTGCAGTGTAGATGGTGAACATTAATTTTACTTTTCCATGTTTCAACTGCAGAGCGTGTAGAAGGTCACACTGTAAAGGTTGATCCTAGATAGGAATATGAAGTGCATGATGTGGACGCATCAGGTAAAAAAACACATTTTTAATGTTTTTTTGAATGAAATAGTCAGTCTTTATAATACAAGAATATATCAATACAACATTTTCAAATTATTGCAGCAAATCCAGACCCCTTTTGGAAAAATCCACGTCACAAGTACTCTACTAGGAAGTCATCATGGCAATTTGATGGACCACCAAGAACTGAACAATAAGTTCTAGATGATGAGTTTCTTATTGTTATTGTAAATAGTAAAAAATATATATAAAGAAGTGACTAAAGAAATACTGTGAATCTATTTTTGATAATATAATGTCATGCATATTTTTTTCCCTACTTAATGAATGAATGGTTTAATGAATGTTATGTTTTATTGAGTGGATGGTAAATGTCTCTTTATGATAAAATATGCATGCTTGCACATAAAAAAATTCAAGTACATGCATTGGAAATGGCTTCCATTATTATCGTCTATCCTCTGTTTGTTATTTTACTTTGATTTGTTCAATTGGTTAGTTGCATTGTTATCTCGGGTTGAGAACTGGGTCGAACAGTCTCCATCCTTGAACTTATAACACCTCCCAGCATAGCTATCAAGGAGGGTACGATCCTTCTAAATGACCTGGATTCATTTCTTTATTATGTGCCTTCCATGAAGGAATAAATGGTCGATGGGAAAGTAATACGAATTCCTTGGATGCCTTGTACTGTAGGGTCATAGATGTAAAGTGAACATGTGGGTTTTATGTAAGAAAACAAAAAAGGAATTATGGGAATTTTTCTGAAGCTGTGATCTTATTCAGTTAGATTGAATTCCTTTTTATGCAATTATATTTAACTATAAATGTAAATTGAGTAGGGTTGTTTAAATCTCAAATCATATTTGTTTATGTATTGGAATAAGGATGGTTAGAAAATTTAGTGTTCTGGTTAGAACCTGCTAGTCTCATGTATCAGTATGACCTTAATATTGGTTAGTCTATTTGTTTAAATCTGAAATCATATATGTATATGCATTAGAATAAGACGGGGATTGAAAATCTAGTGTTCTCATTAGAACCTGCTAGTCTCATGTATCAGTATGACCCTAGAATTGGTTAGTCTGGAAATACTCTCAACAGGGAGTGTGTATGGCAACATTGCCATTACTGATTGTAACTATTTAATAAATAATGTCGCATGATGCGATTGTTTGGTGGACGTAACCCTAAGTTTCGGGTGAACGACATACATTGGTGTCCCATTGCTTTTGTGCCTAAATGTTCTTCTGCTTGTATTATTTTGGTGTATTTATGGATTGTCATGCGACCTTATGAATGGATTTGTTCATATCATAGTATTTTTTGATCTGCACCATAATATTGCTTCTGTAAGGTTATGAATGATGTCGGAACATGGAGACCCTTCAATTATTACTTGTAGATATTGTTTTTTTACCAAACCATTATGTACGTGTTCAGAAGCAATCGAAATACTGCTAATATTTGTAGATTCAGAAGCACATTACATGGATGATTTAAAGCATAAAATAAAAATGAAAATTGTTTTTACCCATTTTATCTAATTCCACATACCAGGTAGTTTGGGGACGTCACATATGGTATTACAGCCAGCTACAATGCTGGACCCTTAAGAATGGGCTTAAGAATGGGTTAACATGATAATTGTAGGATTACATTTGGAAAAAGATTTGCTCAGTGCTTACCCTTTGAAGCAATTCTATGTCTAATCAGGAATTCTCTCTAGGGACGACCTGAGTGAATGTGTGAGCAGGTAGTGTGTAATGAATCTGGTAAAATGTTGTTGTGTCTATATTTGATTCATTTCAATAGTTATGAAAAGGAAAAATTGCTGAATACATGGATTCAATTATGTGAAATCTTGTTTGGGTGTATGAACAGATCCGGTTTCTTAACAGCATTGTGGGCTAATCATTATTTTGGCGTTTCTTGTTTATTTTCCAGAATTTGTTTAAAATCTGGAATTTTTATTTTTTAGCATTTGTTTAAAACGTGCAATTTTTATTTGCGAGCATTTGTTTAAAATCTAGAATTTTTATTTCTTTAAAATCTGCAATTTCTATTTGTGAGCATTTGTTTAAAAATCTGGAATTTTTTATTTTCCAGCATTTGTTTAAAATCTGGAATTTTATTTGCGAGCATTTGTTTAAAATATGCAATTTCTATTTGCCAGCATTTGTTTAAAATCTAGAATTTTTATTTGGCAGCATTTATTAAGATCTGGAATTGCTTATTTGCCAGCATTGTTATATATTCTGAAATTTCGAATTTTTCTAGCATCTTTGTTTGGATATAAAATTAAATCCCTTTCGAGCAATTTGAGTGTGTGAATAGATCTGATTTCTTAATGGCTTTTTGGGTTTGATCATGCTTACAATATTTTAAATAGTTATAGCCATCAATACCTACATAGAGTGTTGCTTGGTCACATGGGCTCATGGGGACCCACATAGTGATTTTCTAGGCCATACAGCTGCCATGCTACCACTTTATCAATTGTAAGTTCGAAGAAATTACATTCCAATTAGACAGTTAATGCAACCAGCAATGTTTTGTTTCCTCGGATGCTACAGCGTTGTTATGTAGTTGAGAGAAGGTTGGTCACCAACAAAAGCTTTGGCTAGTCTTGCATCCAACTTATTATGGGTGGTTGAGAGATAGTGTCACAGATTTATCACTTGATAGACTCTTTTGCACATGCATTTTTGCTTTCTAGTTTGTAATATTGTTTTCTCTTGTAAGCCATAATTCATTAATGTTATGTTTCCAAACCAACCTTTGCATGAACTAAAATCCCAAATATCGCCTTATATGTCATAATATCGGTCATTCCTTACATGAGTATATACTATTTAGCCTTGAGATATGCACCCTATTCCTTTAATCATTCACAAGTTGGTACTTCTTAGGAAGCAACACGATACTTTAATCGACTAGATCTGAATCATATTCTCAAATATCTCGAAAGTGATAGGATATCAAAGATAAAATTTTGACTTTGAATGGCATTGTGCGATAATCTCTTGGGATAGAGAATTGGTATAACATTGACTGTTCTTCTTACATATTGCTTTTTGTGTTTCTTGGAGCTTCACCCTTTGCTGATGTAATACCTTTTGATATTTTGAATAATGAAGTATATTGTTGCTCATTTATGGCATATATTTAATAAAAGACAACAGCGTTGCCAAGGATAGAGCAAATTTTCCTTGAAGTTACAACTTGAAACAAGGAATAACTGATCTCCTTGAAATGTAGTGTACTATGTGCAATAAAATGTATCTGCTTGATTTCCATTTGATTTTAGATTCGCTTTGTATTGTTTGTAGTTTGTACCATTCTTTTCTCATCATCCAAACCTTACACATATTTTGCTAATTGGTATTGGTGTTCCTTATAACCACTTATACTGTGAAACGAGAACTCGACACAGTTCTCATTTTTCTCTCTACTAATTTTAGGAGCTATCTTTACCTCCATTTAAAAAATGGTTGATACCAGTATCACACATTTTCATTTTAAGGCATTATTTGGGCATTTGAATCATATTTGTTGTAAAATATTATTACTTTCTATTTTCAAGTGTGTTTTTTAGACATTTAACAAAATAACATAGACTTAAAAGAAAGTTATATTGAAAAACATATACATTTTGCAATTTTTTCTTTAAAATAAGAAATTTTTATAGGAAAATTAATACTTTTTCTTTGACGAAATTCTAAGAAATTCTAGAAAATAAAGACATTTACAACCATTTTCAACGAATTTTCACAGAATTTTTGTATCAAAATGATACTATTTCATACTATATTCCAAAATTTTAAGGTTCACATAAATTCATGAAAAACTATAGCATATATGTGTAAATGACATATTAAAAACAATATATATAGAAATTTTATTTCTAAAATAAAGTTTGAAATTCAAAACAGTACTAATATATCTTATCAAAAAGTTGTCAAATTTAACATTTTATTTAAAAAAACAAAACCCCCTTAAACCCTCCATCACCTTCGCCTCCCTTCCCCTCCAACTTCCTCCCACTTTGCCTCCTCCTTCCACCTTCTTCGACATCACATCAAGCGGAGCATCGGTCCTTTTGAGTGCCAAAGGGCTGCCCCTCACTTGCGGTGTGATTCTCAGAATCATTAACTTTTGTTTGAATCTCATGTATATATAGTCATACTATATATTGCGTTATCCTTCCACAAAAACTATTTACACTTTGCACAATCCATTTAATAAACACAATGGATATATAAAATTTTGAACCATATATAACATAATGAATATTTAAACACTACCCCCCATAATTTTCAATACCTTAGGTCATCCTAGGAAATCTTATATATATACTTAACTTTATAAGTATTAAAAAACATAATGGGTATATATAAAAACTTTCATATTGTTTCTACTCCTTTAGGTCACCCTTGATAATATTGCATTTATTTACATAATCTATATATATAACAAACATTTTTAAATCAATTTGATACAAATGTCATAATTAAATTGTCAAACATATTCATGTATACTTAATCATGTCCATGTACAAATATTCATAAACTTCCCAACATAAACTCAAGAATTTATGCAATGATAATCTCTTGCTCACATTTCTATGATAACCTACTATCTATTTTTATTTCATGCATTCAACAAATCATGCAAGAATTTTGTATGCTTTAGATGTCACTATCAATGATAATAATAAAAAAATTTACATAATTAAATTTAAGGTATGTTTCTCCTATATAATAATTACTCATACCTTCCTATCACACATTTAATTTCCTTACCTATTTCATACTCAATGTACCTATTTATTTTTATATTAATATGGAAGTGAAGAAATCATGTGATGCCTTTCTTCATTGAATCAATTCATTATAAAACCATAAAACCTTTTTTTTAGCTTTAAAAATATACAACTTAATTGGTGAAGTCTCTATCTTAAGTTACCAAAGCAACCTTAAGTGACCAAAACAACTTATTTATGAAATATACTTTAATCAGTAATTATAGAAAAAGAAGTTTTCCAAGGGAAACTACCATCACCCCATAACCATTAAACTCCTTCTGTTGAGTATTCCATTTTCTAAATTGAATATTTAAAAAGATTCATATATTTAATTTTCTACTCTATTTTTTAAGCCATGGCTCATATATTTTTATTTTTCCCAATGCTCCTACTTTATCAAAGTGAGCATCTTATATTATTTATAAACATTGGCTCAAAAGAACTTTATATATTATTTCTCCCAATGCTCATAATGCTTTCAGCTACATCTTTTAAAGAAAAAGTGTATTTTTAGAAACCAAAACAAATAGTCACTAGTTTGTAATTCTAAAAGTTTTTTAATTATTACCAGAAACATTTATCTTCTCTCTTATTTATCTAATACTCTTTATAATAGATAGGTCACCGTCCCTCAATAATATCAAATATAAGGAAAGGCTTGTTGTGTGAAAGTGACAATGTGAGGCGTAAAGTGCTCTCGTCCTCTATATTGTGGTACAACAAACACCAAACGTTTTTGGGATATGCATCAAGGTAAGTTGTGTTAGTCTGTGCCGAAGCCTAGCCTTACTAGCAGAGAAAGATATGCTCTCAGGTACACAATCGAGCTTACCTTCGAGTTTGTTTCTCTACGTACAGAACAAAGGATTTTTTCACTCTCTTTAGATAGGGCTTTCACTCTCACGGAGCCTACTGTGCAGAGGGCATGGAGTAGAGTAGTCCCTGTGTGAGGTGCACCAATTAGGCAGGCATACATTTTGGGTCAAAACGTGCATTCAATCTCATACGTTATGGATTCTTTAAGCTTACTGTAACCTATCAAGATTCTAACACAACCTTTAATTATCAGCATAACCTTACCGAAAGGCCATTATAGGAAATATCACATACTCTTTTACGAGACTTCTAAAATTTCAAGATCCACAATGCTACAATCCTTTGGTTTGTAATGGCAGAGAAATAACTTCCAATAATTGAAAAAATGGGAGCAACCCTATATTATATTACAAACTTCATTTATTCAAAAACACATGTCAACGTGTTAGATTGTAATTTACAAGATATCATTTAGATTGTAACACGGGATAATTATAGTGAAAGTGAAGCTTTGCATCCCCTTCCACCTTCTCCATGGTTGTTTTCTTATACAACATCATGAACAACAAACCCATATCACTAGTACTTACCCCTTCACCTCACATGGGACCTAACCAATGGGATTACCTACAAGGAGGGATTAACTTAGTCTTCTTTGACCGGGGTTATCTAAATAACCCGAACTAGACCAACCCCAACCATAAGGGGGATCTGGAACCTGAACTTACCCGGAAGGCCCATCCAGATTGACCCGCACAAGAAGAAGTTACCATAGGTAGAGACCCTACATGTAATCCTAGAGAAAGACCCTGAAAAAGCAGCCCTGAGCAAAATAAGAAGTGGTCTTTTTATACACCGATCCGAAAGCCACCGTAGTATAACATTTGGTCTAATCATGTCTTATATTCAAAACTATAAAGCTAGTAATTCATTCATTGCCTCCTACTATTTACTCCCCACTGATCCAAGATGAACACTATTATTACCATAACTATGATTGATATACCGTAACAACCTATTATAATCAGTGTATTCAATCCTTTAGTTCCCATAGTCTTAATCAAAGCTTTAGTACTGGTTTAGATCAGCTTCCTTTTAGAGTGGTCTGGGTTAATAAAGAAGCATAAGTTAAGTGCATAAGTGTCATAGCATCAATCAACAATGATATCTTTAGAGCCACAGAGGTCCCTACCATAGAGAAAGATGCAGCAGCAGTAGGAGGAGTTGTAGCCAAGTACTAGCCCAAGTTTGAAAAATAGATCCATTGGTAACCATCCGTTAGGGATATAGCATGCTTTTTAGTCCATCTTTATAAGTTCTTATAACCAAACAAACTCCATTCATTTCTTCAGGGCTATTGTCCCTCTGCTCAGGTGAAGTCGTTAGTACAGAAAGTTCTTTCGTTGATCAGCTGGTGAGCAAGGAAGGAGGAAAATAAAGGAAACTCTTTGATTTATTGGATGAAACCAAGTCAACTGCATGATAGTGTCACCCATTACTAGTTAGTTTACGCATTGAGCGAAAGCATTCTTTGGTGGGTATCATAGCACGCATTAGCCATTGATGTCCATCTAGTTCATTGGTTCAATCTAGATTTAGAGCAATCAAACAATGTTTGATGTGTTATCCATGATGTTTCATATAGTAGGATTAATAGAGTAGAGGAACCTTTCTCTCTCTCTTTGACAAATTACTTAAAAGGGGGGGAAGAGTGGAGCATGAAGAAGTAGAACATTCGATCTCTTACAACAAACTGAGTTGCAGTGAGCTAACGACCCCCAGCTAGCATTTAACATATTAAGAAAACAATTTTCCGTATTGTTGGCATGAGCACACACACACAATGAACACTAAATGGGTTTAGTCAACTGATTCCGAACAAAAACACAATTGATCTGCTAGACTTGTCTAGTGAAACAAGGCCAATGAGCAGGGGGAATGTGCTTGTCGGGCTAACTAATTTGATTCTCTTCAATACAAAGCTCAAATGATGAACCTATAGGTAGGTACGAGAGGTTTCTCTACGGCTAATTAGTAAGCGTATCTAATGAGACTACCACTTGCTCTGCTACCCGGGCGTACACTTCCCTATCCAAAAGCTAGCTGGCTGGGTTTTTTACATACACTTTACTAGCTATGAAAAGGAAGCATTGATTTCCCTTGACCTAGCATTGGGATATGAGATCATTCCATGATTTTCTCTTCTTATGCTGAAATTGAATAATAGAATAGGTTGAGCTTACAACAAGTGAAAAACAAAATTTATATTCTATTTATTTAAATAACTAGTAAAAATGGCCAAATTAGTCAAGGATATGTTCTCCCTACTCGCGGGCACATTATCTGTTAAAAGTTCAAGTAAGGATTAATTAATAAGTCCACCTTGTAGTGCAACCTTTTTTGTATTCATGATCTCTAGATCTAGGGTCTTCCTCCAATCTAGGATTGGCACCTCCGGATCTATAGCCGCCCTTCCACCTTTTCCATGGTTTCAATAGGGGAGTGCCGCTCCTTGGAAGCTAATGAGCTGCCCCTTACAGGCGAAGTGATTCTGAAAATCACGCCGCCTGTAAGGGGTGGCTCGTTGGCTGCCAAGGAGCGGCGCTACCCTATTGCAACCACGGAGGAGGCCATGGGTGGAGGTGGAAAGTGAAGCTCCACCTCCCCCTTCCACCTCGTCCGCGGTTGCAACAGGGTAGCGCCGCTCCTTGGCAGCCAACGAACCGGCAGTGAGGGTCGGCTCGTTGGCTGCCAAGGAGAGGTGCTACCCTATTGCAACCACAGAGAAGGCCGAGAATGGAGGTGGAAGCGCGTCAAGAGGAGAATATTGTGAATGCAAATTACTTTTTTAATTTTATTGTATGCAGCAACTTTATATACTCTGTACACCTGATCCCCTTTCTTTGGTAATGATACTTCCGCTGTTGGTTAGGATATCAATTTCTTCCCAAAGAAAAATTAAAAGGTACCTGCTAATTTAGCTATAGCACAGTTACTTGAATGTGCTTTGGAAAATAATTGCGTGGCCTCTCGTAAGTCCACTTATTTTGACTCTAAAAGGAAAGATTCTAGGGTTAGAAGAAAGAGAGGAAAAGAAATCAGCAGATAGAGATAAATTCAAAGACTTGAATGAATCTAAGGATGCCTCATGCCATTATTCACTCTTTCACCCAGCCATTCAAATACACAAAGATAACACAGATGATTATCAGGTGGGTGCTGTCATAAATGTCACTTTTGGCATGTGTATAGTGTTGTTTCTGTCACTTATTCCCATCATAGAAGGAGTAAATTAGTGAGGCAGATTCTATCTCAGGTTTGGTCTTTTCAAGCATGGAAATAGTGCCATTTAGCTGGTGATTATCTATCTGATAGTCACGTGTGGATACCCCTTCCAAATCTGAATGCTGGAAATGATAAAAAATAGTGATCTATTTACCTTTGCATGCTTGGGATTGAGCCCCTGAGATCTGTAAGAACACAGCAGCATGAACATTACTACCTAGCTTGGAGGAGTCAACCTATATTATCCATTTACATGTGATAAGTGTACCTTGTTTGAGGTTTCATGCAATTCCTAGTTGGTTTCCAATTACACTTGAGGTCTATCATGGGATACTTCTAAAGCAAGTAAAGGTTTTGTTGCTAGTTAGCTTGCATGTCAACTGAGTTTCTCTTTTTGCTTGGAAGAAGTGGACTCTAGTCTTAGAGAAGGTTTATTCATACTTCTCCAAATTTCCATGTGCTACTTGAACTAAGTTGAGCAAGTAGTTTATGTGTTGCTTTCATATTATGACTAATCCTTGAAGGGGTGCACTATACATGAAACCTATTTCCAGCCTTGGAATCTGCTCTGTTTTATGCACACATCTATCATTGGAACCATGGAGACGCCTCATCTAGAGGCTATTTTAAGCAGGTTGGATAGGATATTTTGGCAGAAGGAAGGTGCCTACCTTATGGAGGTTTCATAACACTTACTCTTGTATGCTTGACATTCATACTTTGGATACACACACAAAGACAAGTATAAAATAGGAACATGTAATATATACCAAGGAAGGGAAAAATAAGCCCCATGCCCTCTTGAAACCCCAACGTTTGTGCACCCATGCATGCTTCCTCATAAAATTAAATAGACTCACTAATTAAGATTGTTGAAGAGGCCCCCTCCCTTAAAATCCCTCCGCCCAACAACACTTCATCGAAACAAACACGCACACGCTCATTCGAAGCAAGCAAACCACATATCAGAATAAGTGTAACTCCCCTTCTCATAAGTAGAGCACACCTCATCAGAATAAGCAGAACACGCCTCATCATAATAAGTGGAACCCACCTCAAGATAAACGAAACCTTCCTCAGCAGTGGAAATCCCCATAAGAATAAAAGACCTACCACACCTCCAACGATCGGAACCAACATATGTTATTTTTCCCCTAAATAGTAGTTGGCCTAGGGGTGGGAAAACGATTCATGGACTCGGTGTTTGGATTTCTCCCTTGCAAAGAGGAGATCATCGCTTTCCATAAAGATAAGATTGGATCCCTTATTTCACTGGCCTTATCAGAGCATACCAAGCAACCCTAACCGAAGGGGGAACTAAAACTATTTATCCAATATCGAGGGAATCAAAAAGCATACTATAAAATAATCCTCAAATATTTGAATATTTGAATATTGGTTATGTCTGATCGTCTTGATAACTCAAGGGTATTATATATCATGATAGTATATTTAGACCTGACCTCATTCTTATTGGAAACCCGTTTGTGAATGTATGAATGCTTAGTTATGGTCATGTGCAATCTGTACGACGACCAAGCCATCTTTGACACATGGGAGTCTTGTCTCACTTCTTGATTTTCCACTGAAGCTCCCTCAGATCTATATTCTTGATTTGACACTTGAAGCACCATCTTTCGCACCATATCATCTGTCTTCTTTATTTGCCAAAGGTCGGCGCGGATCTATATATTACCGTATGTGATTTTATGATTAAAATAAATAAATAAATGTGTATCTGGGAGTTGTTCATCCTGGCCCTAAAAGAAGAGGCACGATAGTGCTTACCTACCCTACAAAGATTAATAATACAAGTGTTATCAAATGAACGCTCGTGCTGTGTCGAATGCCTATGCAATGCTGAAAAGTTCAGGTAAATTAGCATTGAAGGGAAGGTAGTAAATAGGTGATAGGATGCACATAAATAAATAAAGGGATGTCTACATGGTAAAGGTAAATAGAAAAGGTCTAAGCGTGTCCCAAGTAAGTCTTATTTAAGCAAGTGTTCTCGAACATCGGTCCAACCCAACAATGCTATATATCTTTTGAACGCCCGTGAAAAGTAGCTCTAAGTTGAGGGGTGGTAATGAAGCCGCTATGGTCTCTAGAGGGTTGGTTGTCAGGAATACTTAAGTACTATGTTCTTGAAATAAAATATTGCTTCCCTTCCCTTAAGGTCCTATTAAAGTATCAAGTGTTCCCGTTCAGTGCTGTTGGTTGCAGAATGGGAACAAACTTCCTTCCTATGGAAAAAGAAAAGCATAAAGGTCCGTCCCAGGATAGGATAGGAGAATTGTGATAGGAGGCCTTCCCAGAAGCGAGCATAGTAAATAAAGAGGCGGCCTCGTAGCATAGTTTCAATAGGTCTTCCCAGAAGCACGCATAATAAATAATTTGTCCTGGGGGCATTGTTCTAATAGTTATTCCAAAGAGATATATAGTTTCAATAGAACCTCCCTAGGATGAGTATAAAGATAATCCTAGGAGCAATATTTTCAATAGTCCCCCCCAAGAAAGAGTATAGACCTTTATTTGTTAACCCCTACCTAGTGGGGATAGGCGACCCAACAGTTACTGCCCTAGCGGGGATGCTTGCTCACGGGATGGTCTAGCTGGCTTACGATAGTATAAATGCTTCTGGCTGGAAAGAAGAGCTAGATCCTTGGTACATATACTTATGCTTGATTCTTGAATGGGAGGGAAGACCGAGCCTACGTGAGGGAAGGGCCCGTTGCATAAAGGCAGTGAGAAGGGTAAATTTTATAAAATTTAATATCAAATAAAATTATATTTCTTTAAAATTTTCAATTTATTTATTAAAAAATATTTAATGTATTATATTTTTAATAAAAAAATTTCAATGTGATTCACTCATTCACTTGTTCACTCATTCACTTAACATAACCTATCCATTTGACATAACTCATTAAATTGCAATTTTAATAATGATATAAATTTTATAGAATTTTCATTTTATTTATTTAAAAATGTTCAATGCATTACATTTTTAATAAAAAATTTCCAATGTGATTCACTTAACCTAACATATTCATTTCACCTAACTCATTAAATTGAGTTTTTAATAATATTATAAAGAATAAGGATATATTTTTAGCATTAGTAAGTTATTCTTGTTTTTGTTTAGAGAATTAAATAAAACACTATTCTTTTTTTCCATAGAATAAGATAAAACAATATTTTTGCTTTGTTAAAAAAAAATATTATTAATAAGTTACATATTTAGATAATAAAATATTATATTATTATAAAACAAGATTTCTGATTTGTCAAGATATTAAAATAAAACAATATCATGAGTAAGTTATATATTTAGAGAATAAAATAATATTATTATTTGTAGAAGACGGATAATTAGTTTTATTTATTATTAAATAGTATTTGTTTTGTGTTTATATTAACTCTAACAATATGGTATGAATAATAGATATAAAATTATATATTTTAGACTTTGCTTAAGAGTCAAATATCTTGACAAAACTAAGTGGATTGTTGTGCTTATAGACATTTACCGACCACTTTACTTGTGGTTGTGCTAGTAGATAAAACAATATAATATAAAGCATTTTTATTTACCGAGTCATCGTGGG
>LPNX010801617.1:0-21321 GCA_001517045.1 Pseudotsuga menziesii | reverse complement strand
AGTCTCTCCAATATGGACATCTTATCCTAGCTAATTTGTGGAA
The DNA here is from genome assembly GCA_001517045.1 of Pseudotsuga menziesii. NCBI lineage: Eukaryota > Viridiplantae > Streptophyta > Pinopsida > Pinales > Pinaceae > Pseudotsuga > Pseudotsuga menziesii. The sequence continues at coordinate 21,278 of LPNX010801617.1, read as the reverse complement.
ACACTTCAAATTCTCCAACAAATATCAAGTATTTTAAACTTTTAATTTTAATTTTGTTTTGTTCTATCATGGTTTATGGTTTTCAGATGCACACAAAATAATTGTAAATCAGAAATAAAAAGAAAAGAATTGCCACCACCTAAATGTTTTAGGAGCAACAACTATTTATTCAACCTCCTGGAGCCCACAAGAGATGACTATAATACACACTTGATTATTGTGTGCAAACCTATAATTCACATCTCTATGGCCCTCAAACGATTCACATTGGCAACCATTGGGGCATCTTCTTCCATTCATGTCATGGAGAAAGATCTCATACAAATATGGAGACACACGCACGGATACAACATTATCATTGTTTTAGCTAATGCAAGTCCATACATATATAAAGAAGTGTCTACTCTCCCGGTCCTTGGAGCATATAGTTTATTGAACATAGATAAAGGACAACTCTGTCGGGTCGGTGAAAAATTCGGTCGTTAGGTCGTTGATAAAATAAGGCATTGGAATTTGGAAGGACCTTTGAATGGAGGACTGATTGCACTTGATGGCGGCTCTATTGGTCAAGTGCGATTGGGCCTACCTAAAAGAAAAACCCCACAATGTAACACCTAATGCTTTTAGGTAGCAACTGTTTTTATCAACCCTAAATTAAGCAGGTATGAATCATGTCCTCCCCAAATGCTCAATTCAAAGTGATCAAACAAAAGCCTCAATTTTAGGTCAATTATGGATAGTCCCTCCAATCTATATCGATTTTATCATCCCTATCGGAAAGGTTAAGTATTTATTAGTCCACTACAAGGAAGAACTTAAAATTCTCCAACAAATATCACTACAAGTTGGGTGTCTAGCGTCTACCAAAGTCAACAAGGAAGGAAAATCATAAACACACGTTTGGGAGGTTTGCGACAGCGAGGCTGTTAAAACCATGTTCTTTGCTAGTTCATTGCACTTTGAGTCCCTCATTCATGAACATCCGTCGAGGATTCCCTTGTTTAGATATATTGTTAGACAATTTTTTCTTCTTGTTTCCATAATTAGAAGGTTGACAGGAAAACAGAGGGGTCAGAGTCTACAACATTTACAATGTCGGTTGTTAAATATTTTATCCTTTCAACCTTTGGATTTCATTAAGGAAATTGGAATAATTCAAACATTTGTATTTACTTATTTTTCTTTCTTCAACCTAATGTTTACAATTCACGGCAAATAAAGAGCAGTGACATATTTGGAACTCAAATACCAGTCTCTTTCTGCTTGCTCCTCTTCCCAAATAAAGTTGTGGTCCTAGCCTGTGAAAAGTATACATTATTTTGGTTCTAATTTCACTTATATACTGGGTTTTCTAAGGTTATATCTATTGAGTATTCGAGACTTAGTCTGGCGGATGTGCAGTCACACAATACATTACAAATTTCAAACAAATTTTTGGATGGAGAAGTTTTAAACCCTTATATTTATAACACGAGAAGGAACTCCAACAAGCAACACATTTAACATTTCTCCATATATAAAATGTAACACAAGTACAAAATGTTGTACATACCTGTAAATTCATGACAACCAAGTCGACATCTTAGCTCTGCAAAATCTTCCGGAGGAAATAGAAATTAGGGAGACAGTGAAACATGAAATTGGAGAGTTGAGAGTATGAGTCCCGAACTCTGACTGTTCTATACTTGTAAACCCATGATAATGATTTTTTTCTCCCAGAGACTTCTCCAATCTATTTAAGTTCAGGGAAGCTCAATCTAGCCTACCCAATGTTCTACCTTTGCTTCTTTTGCTCCTACATGTGGCATAGGTGGAACCTTGGAGTTGTGCACCACAAAAGAAGTGAGGAATTAGAATGCATAGTTGTTTCCTTCTACAAAAGACAATTGAAAGCAACACCATCTCAATTCCCCAATATTTCGACGCTCCTGAGTTGGTTTACCTTGCTCAAGTTAGGCGAATGCATGTTTATGTATTTCACATGATTACAAAAAAATCATTTTATAATTGCTTCTACATAGCATAGATATATCTGTACAGGTGAGGGAAAATTGGGTATAGTTTTCGCAAGGTGTCCGGAGACTTTCAAAGATAATTTTTTGTTTCGAGGGCGCTCAGGGTGCAGATCAGAGAGACCATGGGAGGAAGAGGAAGAAGAAGAAGAGGACTCAAGTCAAAAGGTGAGGCGAGTGAGGAGGGGAGACGTAATAGCGATATTTGCAAGAGCATCTCAGTGGTGATATAATGATGGGAACAAGCCTCTCCAAATTGTATCCATTGCCGACGCCCTCATAATCAACTCGGGCAAAGGAGTTACTGTGTAAGCATCCCGAAAAATTAAGCAAGGATAATCTCAAGTTTTGTATATGACGAATTCTTTTGTTTCTTTTAGAGCTTACTATATGCATATTATACAAACCTTGTCTTTGGTTGGCACTCCGTTCCAGTTTCCTTTGTCTTTGCTACCTAACCCTCTTCCTTCGATGAGACGGGAAGACTAAGTAGCCTAGGTGGATCGTACGAGATTGGGAATGTTGATTCAAATGATTCTGACCCTAGTAAATGAATGGAAATTGGAATAAATCTTGGAATACTGGACTAACTAGTATAGGATATGATTCATGAACACAAACAAAAGGCGACGTGTTGCTAGCCTGCTACCAAATATTTGTCATCCTAGTCCTGTGGTGGTGATAGAAATGTCTGGAACTAGGTGAAACCCTGATCTGTCAACTTAGAGACCCATTGCACCAGGTTAGGTTCGAATTCGACAAAGACTTCTCAATGCATTGTAAATTACAACTTGTAAGTTGTAACCCAAAAAACACCATTATTTTTTTCCTTACGGATCCTTCACAATGGAGGGATGTCAAATCAATTCACCATCCATAAATATGACTCATATGAGCATTTAATTTCACAACATATACTCAAATACTCAAGTGACTTGTAAGTTGTGAGATCAAGTGACTCGGTGAACAAGAATATGCCAGATGGAAAACCAAGTTGGCAAGCTGGAATTTTCTCAGACCAATATTTAATATTTAATGAAGTTGACGAATCGGTAATGCAAGCAAATACCATTAAATGCTTTAAAAGTGAACATCAAATACCGAGTCACAGTCCCAACTCATCGAGTTGAACTTGGAACTGGCAGCACAGTGGCCCACTGTGGTCCGTGCCCATTGGGACCTAGATCCTCATCCATGATCCGATTATTTGAGGGCACTTGGGTAGACTCTAAGTCTGGACTCTTCCACAATTCACTAAATCATTGATAACCTAGAAGGGCAAATTTTGTAGTTGCCCTTCTGTTGCAAATTTACCGAGGCTTACTCAATTTCATTATTGATGGGCTGGAAATTAAACCAAATTTTTTTTGCATGGTAAATTTTTTTTTGACCTTCTATGAAGGGTAAAATGGCCTTTGAAGGGCTCTGAAGGCTTCAAATTTGAAGCCTGCATAGAAACACTTCTTACAAATTCTAGCAAGCTTTAGTACTTATGGCTGGAGTTTATTTGATGGTGTTGTGAATAATTACTTATATCATTAATACTGTTTATGTGTTTATGACAGGTTTCACCAAAGTGTCAACAAAGTTTTAACTGTTTAGAGCCAACCACACCACAAGGTGATGTTGTAATCTCTTTTTAATTTTTTTAATCTTGATTTACTAGGGCTTGCTTAGCCCCCAGGCATGGGAGACTAGGTTATAGTCTTAATCCTACTTTTTAATATGTAATAAGGTGCTTAAAAGAACACATGGTTTACCATAGTCCTATGCACAAATGTAAAAACATAACATTTGAAGGACCTTGGTCCGAGAGCGCAAGGGTTAATATGGTAAGGTTTTAATTATTCGACCGTATGGTTAAAACAATGGTTATGGTGTTATGCCATAGTTGAAATGTTAATATAAAAGGGTCATTGGTTTATATGGTTATAAGCTTTAATGTAGCAATCTTTTATATGTTTATATGTTAAGAGTTATGGGGTACTACCATGGTTTTAACCTAGGCCCAAAATACAATGATTGAAATCCATGATTAACACTTGGCCATGAGTTATGATGGTTAAAAGGGATTGTACCATGGTTGATTGTATCTCTATCGTCCACCTGTACAGTTTGTTGTCTAGGGTTGTAAAAGGGTTAATGTGTCATTTTGTTTGGTCTGAACACTTCATTATTTGGTTGTTTGATCTGTGGAAGAAGAGAGACGAAGCTCTACTTTGTTAATTGCGATTGTGATGGGGTTTTGAGTGTGAATACTTGCCTAAGGTTTTAATGAACTTCTTCCTGTATTCTTTCCAAGGTTTATCGGTGGCTTTCATGGCTCCAACGACCTCCTATAGCATGCTGCTTATGCCTCCAACATACCCTGCCACCATCTTCAACTTTAAAACTTCTTTTACCGGGTAAGAGGCTGTAAAATTCAACTTTGCAAACTTTGATTAAGTGTTTTTGATTAATTTCACTGTAATTACTAATATTACAATGTGTTTGGATGCATGCAGAGAAGGGATAATGGAAACCCTGGAGGAGCCAACCCCTGGCCCTCTCTGCAACTTCTCCAAGGTATGTACTACAAGGGTTTAAAATACTTGTTTGCATTATTTAATATTTATTTTCGTTCTAACATAAAACTATTTGGTTGCTTGCAGGTTATGAGCACTAGTGAGGAAGGCGATAAGGTCACCTCCTCCCAATCCCGCGTCTTAGAATGCCCAGGTATAGCACAAACCCTTTACTATGTTTCTTTTCTATTTAAATTCTACCCACAGTTTCTAATTTTTTTGTGGGTTACTATAGGTAACTCTTTAATCGAGCAAATGGGCCAAGAGGGAAAAATAGCTATAACTTCATGCAAGATAAGTTATCGTGTTTGTTTCAACCCTTAGGATTTAAGATCTGATTGACAGAGGCTTACGACCACTCTGTTCTCGCATTCATTTTGTTTGTTGGTTATGAGAGTCGTAGTTTGTTTTAGGGTTTTTTAAAGGTTTTTATGGGAGTCATCGTAGATGGACTTACCACCACCTATAACTTAAAAAAATTTGATAGATTTTCTTTTTGTTTAACCAAATGTGGAAGCCATCGAATGGTCTTATAGCCACATTGTTGTGAATTGTGTTTTTAACCTTTGGCATTGTTTAAAGTTTTGATTCCTATTACAACCCATAGGGTCTTTGCGATCTCTGTGAAGTAATCCTTAATCCTTTGTTCATCAATTGATATCGTGGTTATGAATGTATTTGAAAGCGTTTATGGTTAAAGTCCTTTTTAGATCTCAAATGATATATTTAAAGACACTTGGTTGTCATCTGTAATGGACTTGTTGTCGCGTAGAAGAGAGTAAAGAGGTTTAATTACTCTTTATGTTTATACACCTGTAGATTTAATTTTAAAATTAAATAAAATGTTTGTAATAATTCGCTACATAGAATAGTGGTTCATCCTTCGATGGGCTTAAAACCATACTTGAAAAATAGGAAGATCCGTTGCCACGAATAGTTTGGGCGTTTGTTTGGAAAAATGTAGTATTGAATTACTATGATTACCTTGATTCTAGTTGTTTGACTATTAGTTTTAATAATTAGATAGGAAATTTGTGAATCTGTAACTGATTAGTTGGAATAAGTTGTGAATCTCATCACTAGTATAATATGTTATTGGTATATGTATGTACTTGATGATTTTCCTTTGTGTCTCGTAATATATATAATGCACGAGTGTAGGGTATTTACGATTCTTTGTTTGACAGTTAGCTATGTCATAAATCATGAATTGTTTTCATATCTAAATTGATCATTTTCATAAATAAATTACTCTTAGATATTTTAATTAGATCCAATTGATCCTGATCTGAATAGTCTCGATATGGTACTAGGTTTATGAGATGAGGTTTATTTAAAATAACATAATGTTTTGGTAGAAGGTTTTATCGGATCTTAATCCTGATAGGGGAACCATCCATTATTTGATTATAAAAATTGAGAGAATGTTATCTCTATCTACATTAGTCGAGTGTTAACTAGATCTATCCTAAAATATACTATGAGAACTAGTTTAGTAGGAATGGTTTACATATATTTAAACAATTAAAAGAAACGAGTGTTGAGATTCGAATCATAATAGAAAATGAATGACTTAGATTGATAGTAGTTGCATTGAAAGAAAATAATAGTACACATTACTAGTAATCTTTTTTTTCTGGTATGGATGCCCGATCTCAGATACATAAATAATTAATCTAACATTTTACATGCATGATTAAATTATAGAAACATATATCTAGATTAGATAAAATAATAGATATTTGTCCTATACATATGCATAAAACATTTATTCCTAAAGAATATAGCTGCAGTTCAAGTTAATATAAACATCCTACTGTAACTAGATTTAATAATAAGCAATAGAATAAGAACCTGATACAACTGCTGGGAAAATAGAAATGGAATATTCATTCCTCCCACCCAACTCCTATAGAAGCCAAATCACTTGCTCCAGAACCCTCGATCCTGTTTTTTGAACCACAATAGCAAAATCCACTTAATGCACCATCTCTTGCATTATCAGATTCAATCCTCATCCAATGCTAGCCTTCTGCTTGCTAATGGACATAGTATTATATAGTATTTTTCCTAGGACTTGGTCATTTATGATCCTCCTTCTCTTTAACACTCAACAAAGAGTTGTGACCTGATTTTGGGGAAGATGCATCATGCACTTTGAGTTCTCACTCGGCAGCTACAACCACCTATATTTTCCTCTTGTGGGTTAGCAAACACTCTTTAACAACTATTTCATTTATGTCCTTTTCGGTATCTTTTATTAATAAAAGAATAATTCATTACATTTGTTTTATTTCTTACTTTCTGTAAAAAATATTTAAAATAGTAAAATAAAATATTCTAGCAGAATTTAATAATAAATTATTAAATCTTTGTGTATTACAATAACATTATGAAGATGATATGTACATTAAAATTTGTATCATAAATAAATATTATGTATTATTATGAGTCAAGTATTCACTTATTAAATTTGATTTTTCATATAGAAAATACATCTTTCTACTATTATGAAGGAATCAAGGAAATCTCACACACCTACAGAAAATATCAACAACTTTCCCCATTTCTTAGATGGTAGGTTAAACAAAAAAGTAGTCAAATATCCAAGTTAGAACATGTCTCAAATAAATTAAACCTACACAAATGAAATGAAATGTACAACAATTTCTATTCTATAAATATATATTATACATAGCAGCCCAAGTAATCCATCCTCTCCACACCCTCGTGGATGAGTTTAATTCTAATTTGATGAAAAGGTGTGTTATCCACCTGAATGGCACCTCTCCGTCCGAGTGCCGACATCCCTCATGTTGGCACACAAAAGGACATCTATGGATTGAGTGTTGCCCAAAACACTATAGATGGGCTTATTATAAAATACATTCCTCATCCATCCAGCTGGTTACTTTGACTTTTTAACTATGTCAAGTCATATCTGCGACCCTATATATATGAAACTCGCGGATCATACGCAAGTGTCGGTTGTTGCAAGTCGCGTATGGATGTATACGTGGGTTGCTCTTATAGCAACTCGCGGATCATACGCGGGTTTTCATTCTTGATACCTGTGGATATGTCCCTTTGAGATTAAAAATAAAAACACGTGATTACTTGAGATTAGTTAAGCCATTTACCTTAATCTCCTTAACTGTCTCAACCTCCTCAACCTTCGAAACTGCCTTATTTCACCATGTATAAATACAGGCCTTGGGGAGGGTGTTGGGTACATACATTGGGAGAGAAAAGTTATGCTGGTGGAGTTTATACCAAAGTATTTGGAGTAGTGGAACTCAGAATCCTTTGGCTGTAGAGGAGTCCTTGTCTTAGGCATTGGGTTGTAATATGAACTTCTTCTTTATTGATAATAAAGAGAATCCTTCTTCCATATTGTGTCTTGAATGTATCTCATGTATTGTGGTTTGATAAAATGTTTATGTTTCAGCATTCTGTATATGATTTATCTAACCTATTTATATATATGAATCATCTTGTATTTGGAAGATTGATCCTTGACAGGTGAAGGAGAAAGCATCCCTGAAGACTTTAGAGGAGAAGCAGAGTGGAAGAGGACAAGCTAGGATCAACCGTCGTGTATCGGGTGAGTCTTTCCCATCCTCCTATTTCCTTTACTGCAATCTAGAGTCAATTGTCTGCAATTTTATTGAGTATGTTGGTAACCCCAGACCTTTGGTTATAAGGTGTTTATTCCTGTACAACAGAACTGGTGACTCCGCTGGGGAACCCAGACTGCTGTAGGTTGTTTCTGTCACCCCTGACCAGTCTTTGCTTTGAAGTCTGTGTGTAATATTTTATCCTGGTTCATACTTGCCTCAGTATTTGAAAGTCTTGGGAATTTTTCTTGTTTTTTGAGAAAAATTTTATACCTATCCGCGAGTTTCCCTTCTACACAGTCGCGGATACAAGCCTGCATACGCGGGTTGTTGTATTGAACAGTCAGTTATCATCCACGGGTTGCACTTATATACAGTCGTGTATGTGCCTGGAAGTAGGGATTTTTTAACTTAAGGTTTGCTTGTTCCTTTCTTTGTGTAATCCCTGTTTGTGAGTTGATTTTCTTTATGAATGCTGTGTAGCTTGTCTGAATACCTTTAGTGATCACACTTTGTGCTTTTTAGAAATCCCTTGAGTCTCTTTTGCTTGGATTATTTCCTGCTTGCATGCTGAAGTAGTTTGGCCTGTTTGGGTTGTAGGTTAAAGTGTCTCTGTCCAGATCAGTGATTAGGGTCTTGGGCTCTATTTTTCCAGTTTGTCTTTTTACAGTGGCTGGTTCTCACTTGCCTTTATAAGTCTACAGTGATTTTTGTCATTGTGTGCACCCAAGCTAGGGTTCCTAGCCTTCCTTTGTTGGTTGTATTTTGGTTCTGTCAGCCTGTTTGCTTCAGTTTGTTGCTTTATACAGTTTATTTGATTCAAGTTTGCTCAAGTACAGTGCATTGTAGGTGCATGGTAGAATTTTGAGTATTTTTAAAACTGAAAAAAAAAACATTGTTAAGCTTTTGCATTTTGTTTTTGCATAAGTAGTTTTTATTTCAATTTAAAGATATTATCTCAAAAACTACAAAAAATATAGGCTTAGTTTCTTTTATCCCTGCTTTCAATTCATCAATACATATTTGCAAAAAAGAAAAAGAAGTTTGCTTTTATAATGGTAATTTTGCTTTGAATACACCTTTACTTTTATTTATTTCTTATTGAGTCAAAACACCACAAGTACACCACCTCCATTTCCTTCTAAGTAAGAAATAACCCTTTAAAATAAATGCATAATTTAAAATTTACTAGTAAATTTTGTTTTTAGGGGCCTTTCACCTACTAGCTTAGGCTAGACTTGTGGGCTAGGAAGTGTAAACTTCCCACAAGTTATAAAACTCAGACATAGTGGACCTTTCTTTAGGTAAATCCTTGACTTTATCGACTGTATCTGGGAAGCTCCTCTCAAATGGGAGTTAAGAATGAGGCCGCATGGAGGCTTGGACAGAGGAGATAACCCTCTGAATCCTTGTGAAAGCATAACTCAGGACTTTTACGCATCTGGGGATTCTGTCCTAGACAGAGTTTCGGGCTCAGCTACCCTGCCCATGCGTACGAGTCTGGCTTGGGACTGTCCCCCCAGACTATTGGTATAGCCAAGGTAGCCTTTAGTCTCTTGTCTTTTAGGGTTCATACCTAGGTAAACCAGAAGGTTATTTCTGGTTCACCTTGAACGAGCTTGGAAGGTAACCCTTGTTGAAAGTGTAGGAGGGCGGTTGGGTGATTCCTCTGCTTGTGCCTAAGAACCACTTCAAGGATTCCAAGTAATCGTTCATCAGCTTTCTTCGGGAAAGTATATCTTTTACCCTTGTTTGACTGCTTGAGATTTTAGGATTTTTTAGTGTATGCTCTGTGGTTTTGCCTATGTTTAGTTGGCCTTAGGGTGTGATTTTTCAAATTTCTAATTCTGGAGGACCAACCTGTTAGAAGGTAAAGAAGGTTGAGAAACCTTCCTCCTCTCACCACATTGGAGCCTCCACCTTTACCCCAAAGGAAGATATTAGACACTGACAGTTCATTTGAACCAGTAGGGATAAGTGAAGTTCTTGGTGAACCAGAACTGATAGCTAACCGTTTTGATTTTGACACAGTTGAGATATAAGAATTGTAGATTGACGAGTTTGCAAGAAACTTTAACACCCCCTTGACTAATTTAAACGATCCTGTGATCGTTCAGGTTAGACCTTTTGATTCACCTGTATTAGGTGTCCCTGTGGGTAGGATCATGTCTTCTGCAGAAGAAAGTCCTTTTGTGTTCACCTCAACCCTTCTAGTTGAAGGGGTAGTACCTCCCCCGGTAAGTGCCCCTAGATCTAGTTTACCTTCTACACCTTTGAATCCAGCGAACCAGGTGGTTCAACCACTGGTTCACTCAAACCTAGTAGGTACTTCTGGTGACAGGGTTACTGGGATTCCCAGTATACCTACCATTCCTTCTTCCTTTCCTTATACTACCTAGAGTGGTCTGGTAGGATCCTTGGCCTTTGTCCAAGGATTTACTTGGAATGGGAGGCACATTCCCCCATCTAGTCCATACATAGGTCCATCTCCTTCCTATGTAGGAGTGCAGTTTGGGAACAACACCTCTTATGGGAAAAGTTTCCAAACCCTTATTTCGGTCCCATACACGAGCTCTCCCTTTTCGTTGTTTAGCGGAGGGATATCGGCTCCTGTCTTTCAGACCCCTGCTTCTATGGGGACGGCCCGAACTTCTTACACTGCACCTCCCACACACAATCATGTGGCTTACGGATGGAATCTATTTCAGAGCAAACTTCCCACTTCACAACCGGTGTCAGGGGGCAACCCCACTTTTACCCATGGGCATTCGGGGGCAGGTCCCTCTAATCCCCAAGCCGGCACATTTAGTACCCCGGTTCGACCCAAACTTCCATTTTTGGCAACCTTAAACTTGCCAGATTTTTCAAAATTGATGAATGACCCGGTGAGGAATGACCCCTTGTGGCCACCTGTTCCCACCAAATTGCCATCGGACATCCCTAAGTTCGAAGGCAAAACTGGTGAAGATCCTGGGGCTCATGCCACCACATTCCATTTATGGTGTTCTTCAAATTCGCTGAATGAAGATTTAGTGAGGTTGAGGCTGTTCCAGAGAACCTCGACAGGTACGGCGGAAAAATGGTATATTGAACTGCCTTCTGCTGCTTTCAGTAGTTTCTGGGATTTGGCTAGTGCATTTCTCAGCCACTTTCAGCTTCTGGTCTGATATTATTTTGGAACAGACTTGTTGTCTACTTTTAGGCAAAACAAGGCTACCCACATCTCGGATCACATCCAAGAGTGGAGGAGGCGAAAGAGCCTTATAAAAGCCACTATCCCTCCTGAGTTCCTTTTAGAGTGGTTCCTTAAATCACTGTTGCCATACATATCTAAGGACGTATCCACCTCAGGAGTGATGAATGAAGAAGAATCCATTCTCAGGGCCCAGCAACTGGATTTGATTTATTCACAATCTAGGATCTTATATGAGATCATCCCTGAGGCACCGAGGCCTTCGCACGATGCGGAGAAGCCTAAGCCTGGACCCCATGTCGATGGTGTGGTTGAGTCCGTTAATTCTCCCACCGTCGAATCTTTGACTAAGCAACTTCACCAGTTGTCTATCAAGCAGTCTATGGCGGAGGCAGCAAAAGCTGCCCCCTCCCCCCAGAGTGCAAATTTTTTTGCACAAACCTCTCAAAAGGGAAATCAGCAGCCTGGCGGGAAGAAAAAGAAAGGTAAAAAGGGAGAGGGAAACCAAAACAAGCAAAAGCCCACGAACAATGCTGATGGGGGCAAGAAATAAAAGAAGAAGGTCAAGTTCCCTTGTAAGTTGTGCCAAGAAGACCACCTTACTCACCTTTGTCCCCTTATGGATCAAGCCCAGAAGCTGCTTAAATCTCAACAACCGGCTGTCCTAAAGGATCCTTTTCCCCAAGGACAGAACTCTGCTTCAGCTTGTAACGTAGCAGGGGGCACTCAAACTGCCCCTGACCCAAATTATATCAACATGGTTCGATCTTCGACTTTGTTGCAGACAAGGAACAAAAACTATGAGACTGAGACTTCTGAGAAGGGTAAAGCTGTAGGTTAAACTTCGAACCCTCTCACAATAGAGAAACATGCTGAAACTATGCCAAAGATATTGAAAGGTGTCTTCAAGAAGACCTTGCATAACCCAAACGCTAGGGCTGCTTCAAAATACTCCATGGTTGAAGACTTAGCTCAAACCCCGTGTGCAATGTCATCTTTAGAGGTGTTACAGAGTTGTCCCGCTCAGCAGGATGCCCTCTTAGCAAATTTAGGCAGCATGGACTCTTTGAGTCTCATGGCGAAATTTCATTTGTCTAATGTTAAAATTTGCCTCCCTTATCATGTAGCCCTATCAATAGATTTCGTCCATGGTGGTAATACCATTGGAAGGGCAGTTGTTGATGAGGGGGCCTCTACATGTGTTATGTCCTTGACCTGTTGGAAAGCTCTTGGATCCCCAGAGCTGGTCCCATCAAACACTTTGCTTACTATTTTTGATGGAATATCCTTCCGTCCGCATGGTATCCTACTAGCTTTTGAGATTAAGTTGGCAGCCAAAGCAGTGTCTGTTGAAGTAGAAGTGATTGATTCTCCTTTGGACTACAATATGCTTTTGGGAAGAAGTTGGACTTATGCGATGTCCACTATTGCATCGGTCGTTCTTCGTGTAGTGCTTTTTCCACATGAGGGCAAGTTGGTTACTATTGATCAACTTGATTTTACCCGAAAAGGTTGTTTAGAGTCTAATGAGTCTGCTGTGCCATTGGTTGATCAGGTCAAACCTGCTGCACAGAGCTTGTGGGTTGGAATGTACACATCACTGATGGGCACATTTGATCTTCCAGCCCCGGTTAATTACATTGGTTCCACTAGTGTGGGGAAGTCCATCGCTACGGTTGTCGATAGGATTGATCCTTGGGTTCTCCCAACTCCCCATGAACTAGAAGTGCCCTTATCGGCAGTGGAGGTAGCTTATCAAGCCATCACTCAAGCCACTGTTGATCCCATTCCAGATCCTCTAACAGTCTCGGATGATCTGGAAGAAGTCTATTTGCCCGCATGGGCAGAAAAATCTTCGCATTCTATAGATTTTTTAGACACGGTTTTACCTTCCAATGAAGCTATTCTGGAAGCCATGAGTGGACGTGATAAGATTTGTGAGGATCTTCATCATCGATCCTATTTTCTTCCAGAACTAAGCAGAATAGAAAACCAAGAGTTTTGAGTGAGACTGTCAGAAGATGTTGATATACCTATCAATCCCTTTCCTAGGGAAGGAATGTTTGCCGAGGGGAATATGGAAAATATTTCCACCACTATACCTATTAACATCTCTGTAAACCCTGATGTCGTGGAAAACATATATATAGGTGCAAACTACTCTCCTGAAGAGATTGCCATCTATATTGCCCTTTTTAAGGAATTCTGCGATGTCTTTGCTTGGTCATATGAGGAGATGCCAGGCATAGATCCATCGATTGTTGAACATGAAATCCGGACATATCCTGATGCCAAGCCAGTTCAACAAAAATTAAGACCCGTGAACCCGCGTAAAGCAGCGGCTGTGAAGGTAGAAGTTGAAAAGCTGTTGAAAGCTGGCTTTATATATCCCATAGCTTTGACTGAATGGGTGTCCAACCCTGTTCCTGTTGATAAAAAGAAAGGGACTATCCGCATTTGTATAGACTTTAGAGATCTCAATAAAGCTTGTCCTAAGGACAACTATCCCACACCATTTATAGACCAGATCATAGATGCATGTGCGGGAAGTGAGGTGTTTTCATTTATGGATGGTTTCTCCGTCTACAATCAAATCCAAATCAAACCAGAAGACCAACATAAAACTGCTTTCATTTTCCCTTAGGGTACATTTGCGTATAAGAAAATGCCCTTTGGATTGAAAAATGCTGGGGCTACCTTTCAATGGGCTATGAACTTTGCTTTTCATGACATTAAATCCATTGTTGAACCATACCTTGGTGATCTTCCCGCACATTCTTGTAAGAGGATCCAACATCCATATCATTTACAGTTGATATTTGAGAGATGCAGATATTATAAAATTCGCTTGAATCCCCACAAGTGTGTATTCTGCGTCGAGTCAGGAATATTACTTGGGTTCATTTTCTCTGGTAGAGGCATTCAGGTGGATCCACTGAAAGTTGAGGCCATTGTAAATTTGCCTCCTCCTCGTTCCCTCAGGCAACTTCAAAGCCTGCAAGGAAAGTCTAATTTCCTTCGATGTTTTATTGTTAATTATGCCAAGATCACTAAGGGTTTCATGCGCCTTCTCAAATAGGACACCCCATTTATTTGGGATGAAACCGCATAACTTGCGTTCGAGGCATTGAAAAAAGATTTGTTGTCGGCACCCTTATTACGTCCACCAGATTATTCTAGGGATTTTATATTATATATGACCGCGTCAGAGTTGACCATTGGGGTAGTACTAGTCCAGGAGGATGATAAGCTTGTTTAGCATGTCATTTATTACCTTAGCCGTGCTTTGGCCGGACCTGAACTTAGATACTCCCACGTTGAGAAATTAGCCTTAGCAGCTGTTTATGCTGTGCAGAGGTTATGTCACTACATTTTACTGAGGACCACCACAGTAGTGGCGGATGTAAATCCGTTCCAATATTTTTTTTCCTGACGGATTGTTGGGGGAAAATTTAACAAGTGGATAGTCATTCTCCAAGAGTTTGATTTGGATTTCCAGTCCGCTAAGTCTAAGAAGTCCTTAGCTTTTGCTGAACTTATAGCAGAATTTCCTACTGAAGAAGATGTAGTGGTTGAGGATGACTCATTCCCAGATGAGCACATCTTCTTGATATCTACCTCTGATCCTTAGTACGGAGATATTCTTATATATCTCCAGACTTTGAAGTATCCTGCAGCTTCCTCAAGGGAGGAACGACGTAAGTTACGCCTTCATCCCAAGAACTACCTCATTATAGGAGATACATTATATCGATGAGGGGTAGATTCCATTTTGCGTCGTTGTCTTACTCATGAGGAAGCGGATATTGTCCTAAATGATTCCCATAGCGGAGCGTGTGGGGGTCATTTATCTGGGTTAGCAACGGCCCAGAAGATATTGTGTGCCGGTTATTTCTGGCCCATAATCTTTAAAGATTGTGTGGAAGCAGTGAAGCGCTGTCATCCGTGTCAGCTTTACACCAAGAAAATGCAATCACATCCTGCTCCGTTATTTCTCATTGTCTCAGTAGGCCCCTTCATGAAATGGGGGATTGATTACGTGACATGCAACCCAGCCTCGGCTGGGGGCATAAATACATCATTGTCGTTGTTGACTATTTTACGAAATGGGCAGAGGCAATGCCTACTTTCAAAGACGACGGGGAAACAACAACTTTCTTTGTATTCAATCAGATTATTGCACGGTTCGGTATACCCAAAGTGATTGTCACTGACCATGGAAGTCATTTTCAAAATAACATGATGACGGAACTGACTACCATGCTTGGATTTAGACAAGAACATTCTTCTCCATACTATCCGCAAGCAAACGGTCAGGTTGAGGCTATCAACAAGACTTTAAAAACTATCCTTAAATGGACAATCGATGTAGGCTGCTCTAATTGGCACATCATGTTATATCCTACTCTTTGGGCCTATCGAACCAACATAAATACTGCTACGGGTTTCTCCCCTTTCCAACTCGTTCACGGTGTGGAAGCAGTTACTCCGATCGAATGTGAAATCCCGTCTCTTCGGATAGTTATTCATGTGTTACCTGATACAACTGAGCTTGAGGAATGTCTGGTACATTTAGAACACCTTGATGAACAGCATAGACATGCGCTGACTTCTTATCAGGCTCATAAAAATAGGGTTAAATCTCAGTATGATAAATCGGTCAAACCTAGGGTTTTTTCTAAAGGGGAACTTGTCTTGCTTTGGGACCAAGATAAAGAACCTCCGGGGGCAGGAAAATTCAAGGCTATGTGGTTAGGACCCTATGTCGTGTCGAAATTATTAAGTAAGGGCACATATGAGTTAGTTGATTTTGATGGGAATAAGCTGCCTGAGCCTAGAAATGGGCTCTACCTGAAGAAGTACTACGCTTAGGATTATCACTTTTTCTTGTATTTTTATTGTATGTATTTTTATGTACATTAGGTTGTCAGTTTTGTTTTTTTATATATATCTGCTGGTTGTTGTAGATATCTTCCAAATGGTATATAGGGTTCGCTGATGGTGCCAGCCATCATACTTGTAACCTAGCTTTGGCAGCATGGGTTATCTATTCTCCCTTAGGACAGCTTGTTGCCGTGGGAGGCGCTTGTCTAGGTCCTGCTTCTAATAATGTTGCTGATTATAGGGCTGTCATTGAGCTCCTATGGGATGCTTTATCACGTGGAATTACCCAGCTTGAGGTCCGTTTGGATTCTCAGTTGGTGGTTTCCCAGCTCAATCGAGCTTATCAGGTACAAAATCCTATCTTATTATGTTATTTCATGCAAATTCATTTATTGGAAAGACATTTTGAGGTTATTACTTTCAATCACATTCCATGAAACCAAAATTCATTGACTGATGCATATGCTAATTACATTTTGGATTGGCATCTCACACACATTTTATAAAAATATTCAGCGGACATATGAAAAACATTTGTAAATAAACTGACAACAAACATCAATATATATATATATATGTAAAATATCTGTCTGTAGATAGGTCAAGTCTGATCCTTAGATCCCGTCATATACAAAATGTCCAAAAATGTGGATCATAGTCCATCAAAATGCCCTAGAACTAAGCAGGGTCTCCCTGGCCACTAGGACCTCCTTGGTCCCCATGGTCCCTCTGCACTCTAGCTTCCTCAGCCTCCTCAGCTTAGGAATCCTCCACCGCATCTATGTATATGAGCACTACTCTAACTACTCGTCTGAAAAGATGTAGCCAAACCAGTGGAACCCCCACAACAAACTCCTGCATGGCTGTAGGGATATGCTCAATCCGCATCGTAGGTACTCATTGGGTCAACCTGGCCAGCTTCCCCTCTAGTACCCTGATCAATCCTGGATCCTTGCCCACAACAGGACGAACAAACATGCGAGGGTGTCCTTCAGGGCGGACCGGTCCAATATCTGCATTTTGACACATGAATAGGGTTAAGACTTGTACATATGTATATATCTAGTATTGAAAAATTCATAAAAAATTGAAAATGATAAAAATTAAAAAATTACTTACCTAGCTCTCCCCACGCTCCTCCTGGAGGGAGGACAAGGTCAGGGTCACCTCGGAAATCCTTCCTGGCATATGGAAACTGCTCCAATGCTGGTAGCTATCGTTCCCACCATGTGTAGAAGTCATCATCATAGACACTGTGTACTGAGTCCCCTCCTCCTTGACGGAGGAAGATGTCTCCCCACCTGCTCAACCTTGGCTGACGTGGAGGTCTGACCGGTAAAGGTATAGCAGGGCTCAATGATGGTAATCTCGAAGAAGAAGAACGCCACTAATATGCTTGCATAGCCAAAATTCTTGCGTCTTCCTCTCTTGCAGTCAGATAGTTTTCTCCTCATGATGGAGGCAACTCCTGAGCACCAATCATAGAGAGCACCTCTAAAACAGTCAACTTCCACCCTCATTTGATTCCTGGTGGCCAATTGTAAATATGTTGATCCTGAAAGTCTCACAATGGTACTAGCTAATACCTGGAGAGTAAAATCTTGGATATCTGCAATTGGAACGTTGGTTCCTCTTCTCTGAGTACCCGGTGTACAGAATATGTCTACATAGTTTTGGACACTCAAGGGGTCACCGCCCCTTCCCGTGCCCTCCAAGTTCACCGATGCTCCTCGTCGTGACAACCCGGTAATGAAATATATGTCTTCCACGGTAAGCTCTAAGGTTTCACCTTGTATATTGAACATCCCCATATCATGATCCCAATAATTGACCATGAACTCAAGTATGCGAACATTGGCCTGCATGGGTGATGTACAAAATAATTTCAGTAGCCCGCTGGTTCTCAATGCCTGTATGGTGGGCGCACTTTGGAGCGTCGCTTGGTCAATTATTTCGTGCTCCCTTTCCCTCCACTCCAGAACCATATTTTACCTAGAAAATACAAACATTTTGATTCAGTATTTCCATATCAAAATTCAAAAAAAAATTACATATATTTAAGCTTTTTTCCTCCACGCAGTATCCGTGACTGTCTATTTAGACATGTTGCGTACCATCCGCGGCTATCTAGTTAGGCAACCCGTGGATATAACGCGTATCTGCAAGTTTCCATATCAGCAACCCGTGGATGCGCCATGCTACACTTTAGGATGCTTTTAAATATTGAATTCAAACTTAAGCTTAACATTTGCTTGGATCAATTTGAAGAGCTTAGGGTGTAGGCTTACCTGAAGTTGGCGGATTTCGATTTCGTCGGTCCAATTGTCCACAATGATCAATCAAAGGTAGAGGGTAAAACTTGTTTTTTATGGCTCAAAAGTTCAAATGGTGAGTTTGTTTCAATTTTCAACCTATTTATAGAAATTATATTTCATAAAGTGGGTCTTTTTCTATAGTTTGAAATGGCAATCAACTAATACCATACTTTTTGTGCCTTGGAACAGGTTTATCACTTTTTACAAAGTGTTGTTGCTCCAATAGGGTGGTTTTGTTATTTCCAATACATGTTGGCATCTTTTCAATCCACATTAAACTTAGCATTCAACATTTTTCCATGGACTATGGTATTCTAAGCCATTAGTCCCTTGTCTTTACCATTGTTCCTCTGTGGCTAGGACCCTTTTTTCATGAGTATCCTTCTCATATTCCTTTGTCATCCTTTGGTACTCATGCCGCCACTGTTCTAGGTTCAGGGGTATCCTCTTAGCTATTTTTCATGCCAAATAGAGATTCTTTTGAATCTCTTTTTACAAGCTATCCCTTTATAGGACTCCCCACCCTTATGGATTTTCTTTAGGCCCAAGTCTAACTCCTTCAAAACAGACTTGACTGCTGAGTTAACTCGTCCGTTCAAGCTCGTTAAGAATATGTGAATGGGCATTCGCATTGGTGGTAGGTTATCTCTTTCTTGGACCATGCGGAATAATACGAGAAAGGATCACTCTCTTTTCTTTTGAATTGAGAAGAGTATTCTCAGGTATAGGTTTATCACTTTTCCGGACCTGAGGGACTAAATTTACGGAAAAGGAACACCCGGTTTGAGCTTGGTTTTCTCTTTTTCGTGCTCTGGACCTAAACATGAAAAAGATTCCGAGTGTACTTTGTGTCTTTGTCATGCTCGTTAAACACTTAAGAACAAAGCAACGAGTTTATTGTTGTAAGTCCCATTTCTCGTAACCAAATGGATCTTTCCGAGTGATCTTGCTTTCCTTCACACTCGTAAAACTCAAGCTATTTTATGTTGTTCTGGAAGGAGCGTTGGGTAGGTGGTAATTTAACCTTTTTCGGACCTCCCTGACTAAGTACGAAAAAGGTTCACCTTTTCTTCTTCGGAAGTTAACAGAGTTCTTCTGTGGTTTGTTTTATACTTTTTTGGCCTCAGGAGACTAAATTGGATGAAAAAGGACCCCCCTGGAGTCTTCTTTGGAGTTTTCAGACTCTCTAAATGTGAAAACACCAACTGAGCATGTACTAGTTCGGGCTCATAAAATCCACGAATCAGTGACACTATCAAGCATTATTTTCCCATCTCTTCAAGCTTGTTAAAAATTGAAGAGGGAACCGAGTTAACTTTCCTGGACTCGTTAAAATTTAACAGGGAAGGTAAGGAAGAAGTTTTCTCTTGTTTTCAGTAATGGCAGCATGTCATCCTTGAACATAGCACTCTTTGTTTTCCAATATCCATGTTTCAGTGTCCACTTTTGTTCAGCTATCACTTTGAGTTTCTTACTCCTCCTCTTGTCCATTATACCTGGGGAATCTGATCATGTCTCCTACATGACAGATAAGTCTAGTTGTTATATCTATTAGTTATACGCTGCCTTGGGTCATCTCTGTGTTGTGCTCACTGTTCAAGGACTCTTCCCAATGTCTGATCTATATCCTGATCCCATCATTGTTACATCTGTTATATATTTGTGTCTCCCTTCTTTTTCCCAGTTCCTAGTCACTCTTGTGATCCGTTGGAGGATCTATTGCCTTCCTTATCACAACATGGTTCCATTTCAGCACTTCCTGATGACGAAGACCTAGATTTTTGACGATGGTACCTTAGGATTCACTTTCATCATTGGTGAATTCCTTTGCTTCAGTTGTTGATTATCATCTATTGATTGACAAACTATTGAATCCTTTCCATGTTCGACTTCAGCTTACCCTTATTCACATGGCTTGGGTTGTACTGGTTCTTTGGGATCCTTTATGAAGACCTTAGTTCCTCACCTATGGACTAAGTTGCACAAGATTATGTTCTATTCCTCTACACATCTTCCAGATCTTTGAAGACTCATCATTGTATATTGTGGCTTCGATCCACCTTTGTAATATACGTGGTTTTATACCCGTATCATATGATGTACTCAAATATTGTAAAGGAGCTAGTGTTCCAGTAAATTGAACATAGCATCTTTAGATGTAACTTTGTATATGACATTACTATGTATTTGTTTCAGGTACTCTCTCTGCTCCATTGGATTTCTGAGTTCTCCAAAGATAAATATTGTAATATATTTCGGCCATCGTTTCCCTCTGACCTCACACATTAGGGGGCATCTATTATCCACCTGAATGGCACCTCTCCGTCCAAGTGCCGACATCCCTCATGTTGGCACACAAAAGGACATCTATGGATTGAGGGTTTCCCAAAACACTATAGATGGGCTTATTATAAAATACATTCCTCATCCATCCAGCTGGTTACTTTGACTTTTTAACTATGTCAAGTCATATTCGCGACCCTATATATATGCAACTCGCGGATCATACACGAGTGTCGGTTGTTGCAAGTCACGTATGGATGTATACGCGGGTTTCTCTCATAGCAACTCGTGGATCATACGCGGGTTGTCATTCTTGATACCCGCGGATATGTCCCTTTGACATTAAAAATAAAAACATGCGATTACTTGAGATTAGTTAAGCCATTTACCTTAATCTCCTTAACTGTCTC
>LPNX010801592.1:11654-35383 GCA_001517045.1 Pseudotsuga menziesii | reverse complement strand
ATTTATGCAAGCATGTGCCCTTGCAGCCTAACTCGGCCCTTATTGAAGTTGATTTCAATGATAAATCATTTCAAAAAAAACCTTTGTTTTCTCAAATTTATTTCGCAAAGGCCATCCATTTTGTTATGTTCATGCTCAAGCCTTTTACCCTCAATGCTGCTAGTCGAGAAGGCCAGAGGAGATGAGTTTATTTATCGTGCAGTAAAAGCCGTGTGGAAGGTAGAGGAGACTCCATGCTTTGTTCTGATACACTAATCTAAAAAGAACAGGCCAAGAGTGGCATATAATGTTATGTTGATAGAAAACATGGGAGGATCGTTAAAAGGATGTGAGACTTCTTAAAAATACCATAACTTATCATGTGACGCTTTCGACATGAATAATATTATAGAAAGAATAAATA
Source organism: Pseudotsuga menziesii (assembly GCA_001517045.1). Classification (NCBI taxonomy): domain Eukaryota; kingdom Viridiplantae; phylum Streptophyta; class Pinopsida; order Pinales; family Pinaceae; genus Pseudotsuga; species Pseudotsuga menziesii. The sequence continues at coordinate 34,980 of LPNX010801592.1, read as the reverse complement.
AATGTATATGTGTCTACACTTATTTATTAGTTGTATGGATTGTTATTTATTATGTTTATAGGCATTTAAATATTATTTCAGATTTTTGATTTGTTTGAGCTGATTTATAAGATTAACTCAAGTGTAACAAGTGTACAACACGGATTCATTTCATGGTGTCGTATCTTGTGGATAGATGTTTTTATTTGAGATTTGGGGTGGACTACGGCCGTATGCTTTTTCATCTACGGATGAGGATGAGACAAGTTTATCGTTGAGATTGATTCTATGGCCCTCCTTCAAAATTCAAAATAACAATTACAAAAAAAAGAATATATAAAATAACTGGTAGCTAATTGATGAATGAATAAGGGATAACTCATAGTTGTTGAATGGATAACCAATAATTCATGCGAGATAACTAGAAGAATGTGAGATTAAAAAGAAAAAGAATATAAAAAATATGAGCAAATGGAGACTTGAGCCCTTTAAGTAGAAGAATATGAGTAATTAAAAAATATTTCTCATTTCATAACTATCTAGATCAACCATTTGATACCTATCAACCTGATCAGCCACAAACTATGTGGGTGTGCTAGTTATGGTTAAATGCGTCTTAATTAAGATTTAAATAAGCTTCACTTAAAGGTTGTTAAATAAGCATGTAACCATTTGTTTTTGTTTTTCCATATTGGTTTTTATTTTTTTTGTTTATTAAATAGTATTTGTTTTGCACTTATATTTAGGTAGATATTTAGGTAGAAAGACGTTTTTATTTGAGATTTGGGGCAGACAACCACCTATGCGTTTTCATCTTACAAACGAGGATGGGATAAGTGTATTGTCCAGATTGATTCTATAGCAGTCATTCAAAATTCCGAAAATAAACAATTATAAGAAACACTGAACATAAAAAATAACATGTAGCTAGCTCATGAATAGATAACTGGTAGTAATGCCTTGATAACTCATCTATAAAAAAATAAATGACAGTTAATAAATGGATAACAGGAAGATAACATGTAGCTAGGCATGGATAACTCACAGTTGAACCAGTTTAAGTGGAATATTTTGAGGAATGAAAAAATATTTTCAAACTGTTTTCCATTCCAAAACTACCTCTCAACCATTTTATCCCTATCAACATGATCCAACCATAAACTATGTGGTGTGCTAGTAACTTTAACAATCTCTTATGAATAATGAATAAGGAATAATGTATATAAAATTATATATTTTAGCCTGTGTTTAGCGGTAAGCTATCTTCACAAACTGACTGGTTAGTTGTGCCTATCAAAATTCACCTACCACTTTACTTGTAGCTGTGCTAGTTATTGAATCCTTGTTGAGGCCTGGAAATTTGGAGGTAACAATAATTAGGGATTCTCCCCAATAAACGTTCCCAACTAGCCCACTACTGTTTAGTATGGGGAATCCGCCCGGTTTACGGTCCGGCTACAGTAGGTCAAGTAACAAATTAAAATGTTTTACCGGTTACGGCCCGGTTCACCGTGTATATTTTTAGTTTTTTGTGTTTAGGTTATGATGTGCAAGTGCCTACCTAAAAATGCAAATTGATAGAGAAAATGAGTGTCACAATGTGATGCGCAGGTTTTTACCTCTCGTATTACCTCTCTCGCATCTAATTCACAAACAACTAGAAAATAAATACAACTAACCTATCCCCAGGGAGCAAAATTATCGGTTATCAAAGAGTGATGTATTTTTGTGCATTTATTAAGAAAAATTACAGATAGTTGTTACCTATTTTAGAACACATGAACATTAATAGAAATATGAACAACAAGCTAGCTTATTGTTTATGACAACCTTCATTACTCACAGTGGAAATTTCACAGAATAAACTTTAAGACATTCATAACATGAACAGAAATTCAATGAGTTAGAATGATCTCACAGTTAATGGACATAAGCTGAAAACGAAATAGTTCACATTCAACTGATCGATAGCAAAGCATTTGAAACATTCCACCAAACTTTCTCCAGCAGAAACTTGTAATTCTTTACTGCAAAAAGGAGTAGTTCTTCTTACAATATTCTCTCAAAAATTGCTTGGGAAAGAAGTCCCTTCTACATCTAAACTCTCCTATATTTATACAAAAAAACAAAACCTTTGGGCTGCCCCTCAATGACTTTTGGGCTTCCCCCACCTCTCAATCCAAAAATTTTGTCTTGTAGTAAGTGCTCATAATTTATACAATATATTACACTTTAAATCAAAATTTTATACAACACTTTATGAAGAGTGGCCCGCTTGGTCATTTATGAACTTTTTCCATGCCTGGGCCTCTCTTGCTATGCCTTCAAAATCGGAGGGTTCAAGAAAACAGATATTTATCTCATACTTAGCAACCTGATTCTTAACTACTTCTATTCTTGCCGAACTCAGGCGCAAATGTTCTTCTAGTAAGTGGATACTCACTGCTGCATGAGCCACTGCGTTCTTCAGAATCTGTTCATTTAGATCCTTGACTTGTTGGATCTCTTGCTCATCTTCCTGATACCTGTTTTGTAGATGTTCTATGAACAACTCATGTTCTGGTATCGCATCCAATCTTTTTTCTGCAGAAACCTGGCATCTATTGTATGTGACCAGCACTTTTCTATAGTATTCAGCACATAATCCCTTTGTTTTCTTTACAGTTTTCTTGAATTCTTCCGCAATATTGATGGCAAACTCCAATAAATCATAATCCTGCTTTAAACTCTGTTGATCTTTAACTGGTAGCTCTACAGGAGGTCCCTCATTTGTTTCTACCCACACTATTCTTCCTGTGAGAGTCTCCAAGATCTCCATTAATTAAATAAAATTATAATTACGAATACATTTTGTTTAATATGAAAAAATTAACTCTATAACAAATTTAAATTTATCTCATTATTATCTTATCCATTTAATATTGAATTAATTAATATATGACATAATTAAATTTTTATTTTTAAATATAAATAATAATTTAATTTTAAAATTAAATATATAAATTAAATAAAGCACATCATATTTTTATATACAAAGATATATATGAAAAACACTACGCAGAAACAATTAGAAAAATAAATTGTATGTTTCCCACATCCATTGATATCGGCGAAAATATCTTATTTAAATATCAAGACCATATTTTATTATTTCTGAAAAACACTACGCAGAAACAATTAGAAAAATAAATTGTATGTTTCCCACATCCATTGATATCGGCGAAAATATCTCTTTTAAATATCAAGACCATATTTTATTATTTCAGAAAATAAACCAGTAGGATAACTAAATTAGAAACACTATTAAGGAAGGTTGCAAAAAGGTGCCATCAGGGTTGGAATTTCATTACATCTCTATTTTTCAAACTAAATTATTTTATGTTTTAAGTTTTTATTTTCTTAATCATATAACATTTTATTAAAAGAGTTATAAGAGTAAAATTTTTTCATTAATAAATTTTTATTTAAGAATTTAAGCAATGAAGAAATTAGTTTTTATTATATACTCAACAAAAATCTAACAAAATTACTTATCAAAAATAACATAAACCAATAATTGAAACCCATCAGCATCCATTTTAACTGCAATTAAAAATTTGGGTTTGGGAAAGGGTTTCAAAGTTCAGCCTTTTAAAAAATTAACAAAAAAATTAATAACCACTTAAAAAAAATAGCTAAACCTCAAAAATAAGTTTTGGAAATTTGTTTACCCGTTTGATCTTACTTTATTCCAAAATATTTAAAAGTATTTAGATGAAAAATACCCACGTCCTCAAATTCCAACACTGGGTGCAATTATTGCCTTTCGACACAGTGATAGATTTATTTAGCTACGAAACTATTCGTTATACTCTGACTCTAAATGATTTAGATTGCATTTCATTTCATATTTGGTGATGTTTAAAACCACCTTGTTAATTGTTGAATTTAGATAGCATTTCAAATGATTTAGATAGCATTTCATTTTATATTTGTGATGTTGAAATGAAAAATGAAAGGTATAAATAAAAATATATATGTAAAATAAAATACTTCCTTGTTAGTTATGAAAATTTAGATAGCATTTTACATATGCAAAGATGTAAATTATTTAAAGTTTAACTTACTTCTTTCAAGTATGCAGGTTGGTAATGACAATAGTACACACTACACAGTGCTAGTGCAGGTAATGTATGTGGTACATAAAGTACCTTTTGCATTAATGTAATGTAGGTACCCATGGCAAACAATATTTAGCATTTTCGAGAGCATTTAATGCAGCTGCTGCAGCAGGCTTGATGACCGTTGGATCTTACCAAGCAATGACAAAGTACCCAATGCCAGTGACATCATACATGTTACTTTCTTTCACATATGAAGGTAGGCAATGGCAATAACAATAGTACCCAGTGCTAGTGCCAATGACAATGCCTCTGGTACATAAAGTACCTTTGGCATTAACATAATATAAGTATCCACATGTTACTTTCTTTCACATATGCAAGCTGGCATATTGCTGGTAATGTCTGTGGTACATAAAAGGAGTTGTCTAGCTGGGGGCTAATTTTGACATTTGGGCTGATTTTCAATGCATTATGTACCTTTGGCATTACTGTAATATAAGTTTCCACTTGTTACTTTCTTTCACATATGCAGGCTGGCATAGTACACTGTACCACTGCTGGTAATGTCTGTGGTACATAAAAGGAGTTGTCTAACTAGGGGACAATTTTGACATTTGGGCTGATTTTCAGTGCAGAAATGAAATCAGGTGACACAAAAAACCCCAAACACCCACACTCCGTAAGATCTAGCAATATTTTTACAAGTCTCGAAAATTCTGTGGAAATTTATAGCCAGAAACAGGTAAAAACCAGCCAAAAATAGAAGGAAAATAGTACCCTAGTTAGACAACTCCACACATAAAATTCCTTCTTTTTGCATTAATGTAATGTATATCACACATGTTACTTCAAAAAATTTGTATATTCATATATTTTTTATTAAATTTTTTAACCTGAAAATAACTTAAACCATATAAAAATGGTATATTTCTTATTTAAATTTTTAATCTGAAAATAACGAAAACCACATAAGAATGGTAATGTCCAAATTTTGATGGAGTCAAATAAGAGAAATAAAAATAATTAAATTTATAATAGAATTAAAAATAATTATTTTATAAATTATAAAGTTTTGTCCAATCGAATAAAAGATATAGAAAATAAACAAATTTATAATATAATTAAACATTATTATTTTATAAATTATAATTTTTGTAAAAAATAGAAAATAAACAAATTTATAATATAATTAAAAATAATTATTTTAGAAATTATAAATTTGTGTACTCTAAAATAAGAGATAAATATAAATAAATAAATTTATAATATAATTAAATATAATTATTTTATAAATTATAAATTTTATATTGTAACTAAATATAAAATAAACAAATTTATAATATAAGTATTAAATAAATTATAAATTTTATATTAAAATTAAAATAAAAAATAAATTTAAAATATATAAATTTATAATATAATTATTTTATAAATTATAAATTTTATATTAAAAGTAAATATAAATTAAACAAATTTATAATATAATTCTTTTATAAATTATAAATTTTATATTAAAATTATTATAGGTGAAAAGAGTTTGACAATCCAACAAGGATCAAATCATTTGAAGGATAAGGTCCCCTATTTCACTTTGGAAAAGTATGATATAATAAACCCTTTAATGATGACGTGTTTAAATTTAACATTTCTTTTCCTTTGGCTTTGAAAAAGTTATGAGATATTAAACCCTTCATGACATGTTTAAATAAACCTTTCTTTTTACTATATTAAACCTTCAATGATGACATATTTAAATAAACAATTCATTTCATTTGAAAATGTAGTCATGCATTAAAATTGTTTTATTTTAAATTTGATGTCCACAAGTCATCATCAAATCCTCAGCTCTCATGGCTTAGACTTCATGGTGGCATCAAAGTAAGTGCCTTCAGTGTAAGCTCATGAGAATATCAGGTCTTTAGCCCTTATAACTCATTAATGAAAGAAATTAATGGTTGCCATTGTGAATGTTTGGAATCTACCCCAACATTATTGGAGTAATCATTCCATTCACACACACCAACAGGCTACCATGGCGCCCTTCTAAAGCAGAGAAGCTTCAACAGCTGGAGTTTGGAGGAATACTAAATTTTTTTATGTTTATAGCAATTCAGTGGTTATTTTGGGGTTGGGAGTTGTCAGAAAGATATATAAAAAGTTATCCAGTATAATGGCATCCGAGATTGTGCTCTACTATATGGTTGGGTGTTATTCAAGGTGGGACTCTATAGAAGAGATTTGTTTTGAGGGGTATCGAAATCTATCTAATCGAATCTAACCATGATAATTTTAAGGGCAAAATTTGGTCAATTGGTTATTTTTTGAATTTTTTCAAAAAATAAATTTGTTATTTGATCATTTTTAGTGTTTAATTGGCCTATATATACATAAAATATGTTTTTATCATAATATTGGCCAAAATTTAAACATTTCAATGTTAATTTTATGTTTCATATTTAATATTCGTTTACTTATCTATAAACAAGTTTTTTCAATACAAAGCAATCCCCTAGAATACTATACCTAAATATAATATTATAATCCTTAAAGAATACCATGAACCTAACTCACTATGCCATAAATTCACCTTTTCATTCTTTTTCGAAATTATTAACCATAGTAGCATAATTCCGATTTTCTCCGATTTTCTTGTAAGAAAATTTGGAAGGAGATCTAAAATAGCAGAATCTTCACCATAATACAGAGAGTAAATTTGCCTACATTTTTTGAACATTATAAGATAAGAATTATTTAAATTTTATTGTTACCTCCATAGACCTTTTTATTCGAGATTTGGGGTGGACTACGGCCTATGCTTTTTCATCTAGGGACGAGGATTAGACAAGTGTACTCATGAGATTGATTCTATGACAGTGATTCAAAATTCGAAATAAACACTTATAAAAATATATATATATATATAAAATAAATGGTAGCTAGTTGGTGAATAGATAACTGGTAGCAATGCATATTAATTGTCTTCCATTCTATACCTAACTCTCAACCATTTGATCTCTATCGACCTAATCCAACCTCAATCTATGTGGTTGTGCTAGTTATATTTTTAATTTTGCCCACTTTAGTGTTCCTTTTACATTTTAAAAGTTTACTTTAGTTATAAATATCAATTATTACATTAGTTTTTATATTAGGTTTATTTTATAATATAAATATAAAGTTGAGTAAGTAGTTATAATATTAGATTTTAGTTAGGGTAATACTTTTTAGAATATATTATTATAAATTGGTTTTATTGTTTTATAATTTATTTTTGGCATTTTAATTACTTAATATTTTTATAATTAAATTTATAAATACATCATTAGATTAGATGTTTTAAGATTCATATTTTAATTTACTTTTAATAAAAAATGAATGTTACATGTAAACAAGGTAGGAATTTGGAAAAAAATTTCCAGATCTTGAAAATTATATATAAAATTTTTAATGTTTTATTTATTTATTTATTTTCTGAAGAGAAATATAAAATATATAGACTAAATTTAACTAGCTAAAAAAACCTCTAATCCGTTGCTAAATCCAGACACAAATCTCTAATCTGCTTGCTTGTTGTCACGAAAATAAAAGAAATCGAATGATTTGTTAAAGGGAGATCAGCGTCCAAAAGTTAATCTTTGTGTGAACGAGCAGAGGACAATAGGTTCAGTGACTTTGGGGAGCTTTTATCATCTTTCACTCACCACTAGCTCTGATAAAAAAATTAGACCTTATTGTTGTCTTTGGGGATTAGATTAAAATAGTGTTTAGCTACAACTTATGCAAGCATGTGCCCTTAAAGCCTATTGCAGCCTAGCTCACCCATTATTGATTTAATTTAGAAAAGTTCTTTTCAATGATAAATCATTTAAAAATACCTTTGTTTTCGCAAATTTTGTTATGTTTGTGCTCAAGCCTTTTACGCTCAATGCTGCTAGTCAGAGAAGGCTTTGTTCTGATACACTGATCCAGAAAGAATACACGTTCGAATAAAAACGATTTGAATATTTCAAACGATTATTCTACGGTCAATAAATCGGACTCTACGTTAAAGGTAAGCAGAGAGGTTCGAACAACACAATGAATGGCTAAAGAAATGAGTAGCTTTGATAAAGGATGCAACAATATGAAATTAGATGCTCCGCCAACTACAATATGAATAGACGCTCTAAGAAATGTAATGTGGTCACTAGGTTATATTTCATTAATTCATCTCTAGCTACAAAGAAGCTGGAAGGAACTTCTCCAGATTCGAATGATGAAATTAAATGTTGACGATGAGTCAGCACTCTACAGCCCGATAACCATATGAAGTATGACATCCTTTGTTTATGAAAAAATACCTTTACATAAAAGTTTGCCAAATTATTTGTTTGTGTATATTATAGGAATCACATTATCACAAAATACAATATTCGAATATTTGAGAAATCCTCTTACACAAATAGGTGGTTACAATCGTTCGAGGGGGTGTATAAGAATGACTATTCCAAATATTATGGAGATAAGTGCATGAGATGTATAAGATTGACTACCTAGATCAGTGCATAAACTAGGACTTTGTATAATATCCTCTTACACCAATATGTGGTTTACCATCCCTTGAGGGGGTGTATAAGAATGACTATTCTAAATATTATGGAGATAAGTGCATGAGATGTATAAGATTGATTAGTTAGATCAGTGCATAAGTATAATATCTTCTTACACCAATAGGTGGTTACTATCCCTCAAGGAGGCTGTATGAGAATCACTATTCCAAATATTATGGAGATAAGTGCATGAGGTGTACAAGATGGAGTAGTTAGATCATTGCGTAAACTAGAACTTTGTATAATAGGTACTCATGTGAAAGGTTGCCTTTTAATGAGAAATTCAATTTCTTCTTTAAGGTGGCAGTCTTTGGATTTCTTTGCCACTATTCATTTGTCATCCTATCCATTAAACCTCTTCTCAACTAATGATAGATGGCATTCATTTTCCATGCCATCCATTAAATTTTTTCTCAACTAATTATAAGTATGTGGCAATGACATGAAAAACATTAATAATTATAGGTATGTACCAATTACATGATAAACTCTCTTCTTAACTAATTATAGGTATGTACCAATGACATGATAAACTCTAGCAACTCAATTTACTTAAAAGTCAAAAATTCATTCTCAACCAATTATAGGTATGTACCAACGACATGATAAACTGATAAACTCTAGCAACTCAATTTACTTAAAAGTTAAAAACAACTAACCTACTTTGGTTCTTGTGTCACATGATTGTTACCCTTGTGTCATGTGAACATGCCACGAGTGGCATATAATGTTATGTTGATAGAAAACATGAGAGGGTCGTTAAGGGGTTGTGAGACTTCTCAAGAAGACCATGCCTATAATGTGACGCTTATAAGTTTCGACATGAATAATATTATAGAAAGATAAAATAAGTGTACACGGGTCTAATGCATGTACCTATTTATTACTTGTATCGATTGTTATTTATTATGTTGATAGGCATTTAGATATTATCTCAGATTTTGGATTTGTTTGAGCAGATTAACAAGATTAACCCAAGTTAACCCAAGTGTAACAAGTGTACAACACAAATTCATTTCATGGTTGTCGTATCTTGCTACATCAATAGACGTTTTTATTTGAGATTTGGGGTGGACGACAGCCTATGCTTTTTCATCCACGGACGAGGATGAGACAAATGTACTGTCGAGATTGATTCTATGGCAGTCGTTCAAAATTAAAAATAAACAATTATAAAAAAAGGAATATAAAAAATAACGTGTAGCTAATTGATGAATGGATAAGGGATAACCCATAGTTGATAAATGGATAACCAACAATTCATAGCTGATAACTAGAAGAATGCACGAGATAAAAGGGAAAACAAGACTTTCCGGAAAAGTATACTTAGTCGCATGTATATTTAGTCACAAGACTTTCCAAAAAAGTATACTTAGTCGCATGTATATTTAGTCACAAGACTTTCCAGAAAAGTTAAAGGGGAAAACAAAAAGGCGGCGTTGCGCGGTAACTCAAGTTAATTGCCACATCCGCCATTCCGGAGATATGGTGTCACAACAGGTTTAGGAAAGAAATCTTGTCTTAAAAAGAGAAAAAGTAATTTCCTAAGGTAAATAAAAAATGGCTTCTACTTTCGGTTCACAAATGTCAAGTTTACAAACTCCAATTTTTATAGGAAAGAATTGTGAGTATTGGTCTCTAACAAATGGAGGCTTTGTTCAAAGGTCAAGATGTTTGGGAAATAGTCCCGAATGGTTATACAGAACCAACAAATCAGGCAACAAATAATAATCTCACACAAGCTGGGAAAGATGTCTTGAGGGAAAAAAGGAAGAAAGATGGAAAATATTTGTTCTATATACACCAAGCCATGCATGACAGCATACTCCCAAGAGTAGCAGCAGCACTTACCCCTAAGCAGGCTTGGGACGCATTGGACACTACTTATCAAGGTTTAGACAAAGTAAAGACTTCAAAGCTACACATTCTGAGAAGAGATTTTGAATCTCTGTCAATGAAAGAAACAAAGTCAGTAGATTCATTTTACACTAGAGTTGTTGGTTTGATGAATCAATTGGAAATCTCATGGAGAAAATATAGAAGACCAAATGGTGGTTGAAAAATTTCTCAAAAGTCTCACCCCAAGATTTGCATCCTTGGTTGTAACCTTGGAAGAAAACAAAGACATGTCAGTGTTTACCATTGATGAGTCGCAAGCTTCACTCATCAATCATGAACACAAAATCAGCAGAACAAACACATCATTGGAAGGTGCATTCGCAGCACATTCATCCATAAGTCGTGGTATAGGCATGGGAAGAAATAATTTTAGAGGCAGAGGAAGAAACTTCTCGAAAGGAGGACGCATCAACAGTCTCACAGATGTGTATGGTAGAGGACAAAATCAGAACCCCAGTCAACCAAGTGGTCATAGGTTTGATAAATAAAAAAATTCAATGTCATTATTGTAATAATAAATTTGGTCATTATGCATATGAATGCAAGAAGCAGCAGTATGACCAAGGAAAGCAAACCCAAAACCAGTCGACGAACACCAGCACTTCGTCGAGCACAATATTGATGGCATGCACATCCCCAATTGAATGCAATACCATTCAAGAAATTCCACGACATATGGTATTTAGATTTAGGCTACAGCAGTTATATGATTAGTAATTTAAATTTGTTTTCCAGTTTGGATAATTCAGTTCAAACTGATGTTACACCTCGAAATAATGTCCAAGTTATTGCTTTGGGAAAAGGTATTGTTGGCATTCTAACCAAACAGGGGGAGCAAAAGTTTATTCCTGATGTTTATCATGTCGAAGGTCTGAAACCTAATTTGCTGAGCATTGGACAACTGATACAGAAAGGGTACAGAGTCTACATGGAGGACAATCATTGTGTGATTAAATACAAACGTCGAAGTGATCAACTGATAGCCAATGTGCCAATGACAAGCAATCCCTTGTTTCCATTAAGGATAGTCCCAGACAATACGAGAGTTGCATTCAAAGCAGAAAGAAAAGAAGAAGTCATACACTGTGAAAAGAAAGAAAATGACAGCGCTGAAATTCAAGCAGTGTTTCAAACAGAAGCTCGGGTTGATTCTTGGCTATGGCATTTCAAATTTAGACATCTGAATTTTGGTGGGATGAAGCTACTGCACACAAAGAACATGGTAAAAGGATTGCCATTGATCGACAAACCAGACAAAATTTGTGAAAGCTGCATTTTTTGCAAGCAGCATAGAGAGATTTTTCCAATTGGAAAGTCATACAGAGCACGCACACCATTTGAAATTGTGCACTCTGATATTTGTGGCCCAATGCAGACATCATCCATTGGTGGCTGCAATTATTTTCTTACTTTTATTGATGACTACTCAAGAAAAACATGGGTAAATTTTTTTAAACATAAATCTGATGCATTTAGTTGTTTTCAGCAGTTCAAAGCACTCATGGAGAACCAAAGTGGACACTACATCAAAATCCTAAGGACGGACGAAGGTAGTGAATACGTTTCAAATAAAATTCTATTTTTTTGCAAAACCCATGGCATACAGAAGCATTGTATCCACCTCAGCAGAACGGTATCATCGAGAGAAAGAACAAAACCATTATGGAGATGGCACCCAGCATGATGGCAGGCAAGCATTTGCACCCAGCATGATGGCAAGCAAGCATTTGCCAAATGAATATTGGGCTGAAGCAGTTGGAACTGCTATAGATATTATAAACCAGTGTCCAACAAAGAGCGTGAAGAACAATGTTCCTCAAGAAGCATGGACATGTATGAACCATAGCGTTTTTCATTTAAAGTTTTTGGTTGTGTCGCATATCCTCATGTGCCAGATGAGCTGAGAAAAAAATTAGACAAGGGACAAAAATGTATTTTTGTTGGTTACTCTAAAGACACAAAAGCATACAAGTTGTATGACCCTGTCGCTAGGAAAGTGATCATCAATCACAACGTTAAATTTATCGAGAATGAATCATGGGATAGAACCGTCGAGAATAATGTCAAGATTGTGTCGAATGTCGAGCATGATGACATGACAGAGGAAGTGGTTCAAACACTTAATGCAAGTCAACCGGTCGCAGCACCTTCAACTCCCATGACACCGTGACATGGTTCAGCACCAGGAACATCAACACAAGTCGCAACTCAAGCTGTGTCGTCAAACACACCAAGAGGACAACAAACTCCATCAAGCAGTTTGACATCAACACATCCAGTGAAGACAAAAAGCCTACGTGAAATATATGACGCTGGTACACGAGATTCCTTCTCTCTCTTTGCATTATTTTCTCAAATAGATGATCCACTAACATTTGAGGAACATGTCAAAGATGAAGTATGGGCACAAGCCATGGATGAATAAATAGAAATGCATTGAGAAAAAACATACATGAGAACTTGTATAAGTACCAAGAGATAAAGATGTAATCAACGTTAAATGGATTTACAAAACTAAGAAATACACTAATGGGAATGTGCAGAAGCACAAGGCAAGAATGGTCGCAATAGGGTTCACACAACAACCCGGTATAGATTTCAATGAAATCTTTGCACTAGTCACACGCATGGATACAATCAGAACAATTTTGGCCATCGTTGCACAAAACAAATGGCTTGTTTATCAAATGGAAGTTAAATAAGCAATTTTGAATGGCTATCTAGATGAATAAGTAAATGTGGAACAACCAGAAGGCTATGAAATTCCACGACAAGAACACAAAGTATATAGGCTGAAAAAGGCACTCTATGGTTTAAAGAAAGCTTCGAGAGCTTGGTACAATCGCATTGATTCCTATCTCATTGAGAATGGATTTCACAAAAGTGAAAGTGAGCCAAGGTTGTACACCAAAGTGAATGAGAAAGGTAACATGTTAATTGCATGCCTGTATGTAGATGATTTAATATTTACTTGGTGATTTTGGTATAAAAGAATTTAGAACAGTCATGGAAAGTGAAATTGAAATCACTGATTTGGGGCTTATGAAGTTCTTTCTAGGCATTGAAGTCCAGCAGTTTGAAAGTGGTATTTTTATATCAAAATCCAAATATGCAAGTGCAGTTTTAAAAAGATTCAATATCTCTAATTGCAAATCAACTCCAACACCGGTAATAACAGGTTTAAAATTGAGAAAGGATGATGATGGATCAACTATAGATCCTACACTGTTTAAAAGGCTTGTTGGAAGCCTTATGTATTTAACAGCAACTAGACTAGACATCTTGTATGGAGTAAGTAACATCTCAAGATTCATGGAGTCACCAAAAGTCTCTCATTGGCAAGTAGATACAAGAATTCTGAGGTATGGTCGCATAAAAGACCTTGGCATAACGTATTCAACCTCAAAAAATTTTAAACTAATTGGATACATTGACAATGATAATAGAGACAACGCAGATGCCAGGAAAAGCACATATGGGTACACATTTCATTTTGGTACAGGTGTTGTGTCATGAGCTTCGAAGAAACAACCCATAGTAACTCTATCTTCAGTAGAAGCACAATATGTCACAACTACAGGCGCTACATGTCAAGTTGTTTGGATGCGGAGAATGTTAAAAGACCTGTCGCAAAACCAACAAGAACCAACAACCATTTTTTGTGACAACAATCCAACCATTTCTTTGTCAAAGAATCATGTGTTTCACAAGAAAACCAAGCACTTCAACACAAGGTATCATTTCATAAGAGAATTGGTGAACAATAAAAAAAATTGTTTAGAATTTTGCAGGTTTGAAGATCAACTTGCATGCATCTTTACAAAACCATTGGCAAGGGATACATTCTGGTATCTACGAATTTTTTTAGGAATGACAAGTTCTGCTCAATGAACTCTTTCATGAACAGAGCAAGTTTCAGCTCTGAAACATTTTGTAATACTTTGTTTTAAATTTCAATCTGCTCATAATTAAGGGGGAGTGTAGGAAATATTAATTAATCGTTGATTCAAATAGCACATCAGCCGACTCTGTCAGAGTCTGTAACAGATCAATTTTTGTTAGAAAATCTCACAAGATGAAGAGTTCACGTCTCTCGTATATAAGCTAGTCAAATTAATTGTTGAGGCTAAGTTTCTAGGTAGATAGTTATTACAGTCTTTAATGTAAGCCGTAGAAGTTTTTCTATATGGAGAAGAAGATTGTAAATTTGAAAAAAATACAGAACAAATGCACAAGAATAATAGAACAGACAGAGAGATACAAAGAAGAGAAGTGCGGAGAAGAAGAAAAACTCTATGAAGAGTTTGAAGCTCAAACTTCTGTGTTTTATGAATGTGTTGAGAGTCGAAGCTCTGTAATAAGTGAAACATCCTTGTAAATTTCTAAGTTTGTATTTACGGTTGCAGTTCTTTGTAATGCCGTCACAAGAAATATAAATCCATATTTTATGGTTTAATGCAAGTTTTATTTAGCCGCACATCTTCTCCAGATTTACCTCAATGAATGTTGTTTACATGTACTATTCAGTGAAAGACACAAAGAATCCATTTTTATTTCACAGCTTAAAAGTTATAGTTTTGATTGAAGAAAGGGCTTTGATACAAATCTTATTTAATATTGGGTTATATAATATTTTAAGTGAGTTGCACTAGTTGTATCGCATTTTATCCCAAGTTATCAACGGTGAAAAGTGTTTTTCATATTCCTAAGATTTTAGACTAGGAAATATAAAGTTGTTCTGTCCAAGCAAAAGTTGATCGCACAAAAGTTGGTTGCAACCTAAATCCTGTGGCAGTCACAGTCGGTTGAAGCCAAGTAAGTCTGTCAAGGTAGAAGTGTGTGGCGTCAAAAGTCCATCACAGTAACTCTGTCGCAGTAATTCCGTCGCAGGTATATTTAGTCGCAAGACTTTCTGCAAAAGTTAAAAGGGAAAACCAAAAGGTTGTGCTGCAAGGTAACTCAAGTAAATTGCGGCAGCCACCATTTACCTTTTTCATTTTCTTCTTCTATTGAGCTGGATTGGTTCGTTGGTTGCTGGGATGAGCGAAATAGAGAAGAACAATGGGCAATCACGTCCTTGTTTACAAGAATTTTGAGGCAAATAATTTATGTTAACTTCCTTAAAACTCATTTTCATATAATTCAATTGGAAACCACCCATTAATCTATGAATGTAGAGAATGTATATGTATGTAATTCAAGTTAAACAAAATATAACACTTGTTTTTTCTTGTTTCAGTTGGAAACCACCCTTTAATCTCTGAATGTAGAGAATGTATATGTATGTAATTCAAGTTAAACAAAATATAACACTTGTTTTTGTTAGTAGTAAGCACTCTTTAACGAGTTTTAGAGCACAAGAGTATTGTTTTCAAGGATGGAGAAAAACGTGGAGAAAAACTAAATACGACCAAAAGTCATTACAATTAAGCATCGTTGTACAGATATATTAAAATTCATACTAAAATATATTAAACATACAACTAAAAAGATATAAAGCTGAAGAGTGAACTAAAAAAGGAAATAAACACCACGGAACTATTGAAACCCAAAAATTTTGAAAAGAAAATTACCAACAAGTAATGCAACCTATTATTTTTGAATGGTTTTTAAGATGGGGAGCCACACCCTACTAAACTTTGGGCAATATTGATGTTTACAATTTTATGGCCTTGATAAACTCTTCGAGAAATGATTGCGTTGGCCAAACTTTTTGCATTCAATGCAAAATTCATATGAATTACATGTTGTTGGATTCCAGTGAAAGCCTTACAAACAATGTCAGTGTCGACACCATCTCACTCGACCTAATAAATTTGGAAAAATAAAAAAAATAAGTGAACGCAGTACAAACAATGCCAATGTTACACCAGCATGACATTAAAACAAATGGCATGACAATGCCAATGTTACACCTGCATGACATTAAAACAAATGGCATGACATTGAAACCAATGGTGCCGGGAAGAAATTTATAGTAAGAAATCAATATAGAGAGAGAGATTATGTACAAATACTCTGCTTTGTTGCTGTTACAGTTGCAATTGCTTCAATACAACGCAATTGCATAAGTACCTACTTTGGAATTTGTGAGTTATAGTCTGCAAAAATATATCAAATGGCAAGCTCAGCCATAGTTCAAGGTGCTTTGTTGTTGTTACAATTGCAATAGCTTCAATACAACGCAATTGCATAAGTACCTACTTTGGAATTTGTGAGTTCTAGTCTGCAAAAATATATCAAATGGAAAGCTCAGCCATAGTTCAAGGGTTTGCAGAGCTTATAGGCCTAAGGCCTTCCATTTCTTCCTCCAACAGATTACAGCTGGGTTTCTCCAAGCATCCAGCAGGTAAGCTCAAGGTCCATTTTAAATTAATTTACAGAGTAAACATCAATAGTCAGTAAAGTGTTGTTTTCCTAGGGAGAACCAATTTAGCTTAAACAATGTTGTTTTTGAAGAGGGATGGTTCAACCCGGAAGTAACTCCTGTCCGTTTAGTTAGCATAAACATTTATTTTCATAATTTTATTTTATACATCCATTGATCCCTAACTCTATCAATTTAAAAGTGAATCAACCAAGGAGAAAGAACAGGAATTCCCAGCAGAATATAAGCAATGCCCATTAATGTCTTTTATTAGCTAGAATAGCCAAGGAATGTAATATAATATCAATAAAATTGGAGCATGCTCAGTCATTCTAGAATGCTCGCACTTCTAATAAAAGTAAAAATTCATCATTTAGTGTTCTCAAGAACTTTAAGGTTTCTGGGGAAATTAAGATGACAGATAAAGCATTGTGACAATCATTAAACTCAGCCTTAACGCTCTCCTTAACTATTGGCCTGTCTAATATTCACAACTCGGGAAGAATATCCTATCTATAACACTAGCTAGATTACCAATAATAGCCGTTATAAAGGAACACATCTAAACCTCAGCGTCCTGATCGACAGAGGTCCCAACACAGTAAAATCCACTTAGAAGTCCACAGACAAACCTAAAACTATGCCAGCCTAGAACAGGATACTTGGACCTAATGTGTTCAAAAAAAAAATCTTCAAACATGAATAGAGTATCCTGGACAGCAGAAGAAATAAGAAATGAACATTACAGAAAAATCAGAAAACAATGGGAAAACAACAAACTTAAAAGCACTTTATCCATTTGAGGACTAATCCAAAGGAAAAAATCATGTCATTCATTAAAAAGACACTACCAATTCCCGTGAAGTAAAAGAAGAGAAGTAATGTGCATACCTCGAAAGCTTCAACCCATTTGTTATCTATGAATTCGAGATGGGGGCGCAATTTGGCATAATTAAATATTATCTCTCATTTTGTCTGCAAGAAGTATATTATATAGTCGAGATTGTTAAGGACCTTCGTGACCACACCCATTATTCTCATAAGCATCAACTTCCTCATACAGAATAAACTGATCTTTACCCTGCTCGACAGAGCTTGGCCTTATGTGAGACTCGTCTACTTTCTCCCTCAATTGTTTTGTGTCATCCTCATAGTTCACAAGGTCCCTGTACTCTACCAAGTACCCTGCCCCCTGCTTTTTTACAAGTCGTGCACAGAACCAAGCCCCTCTGAACCCCTCTTCATCGTTGGACACCTCTATGACCAGGTCACCATTGCTCAACTTCAATTTCTCCTCCTCACTCAACACTACAAAATCAAGGTATGTTCCCACTCTTGCACAAATTTCTCACTCAAACCTTCACCATCTTACAAGACCCATGTCTACTCTGATCAAATACTAGTCTTCCATTCCTCCATGCAAAACTGAATTAAGCCATCATTCATTGAAACACAGCTAAAACAATAATTCAATGATGGATATCACGATACGAAGAGTAGAATTCGTGGAGGAAGGAAGAAAAGTCTTGTCGCTCGTGAGGCTGTGATGTGTTACATTAATTACCCGTGTTAGGGCATGTGGTACATTTCAAACAACAAGAAAACCTCCAAAACATCCATACATCTATTGTTGTAACTCCACTAAAATAAAACTCCAAGACGAGAAATAATCCAAACCCACCTCAAATAAACATCCATTACGCTAAATATTTCAAACCCAACTCAGATGAATCTCCAACAAAGTAAAATATTCAAACCCAACACAGATAAAGCTTCAAGAAGCTGACATATCCAAACTCGTATCAAACATAATTCAAAAAAACGCAATGTACAATAGAAAATGCCAATTTTCAACAAAAATCCCACAGATAATTTGGAATCCAATCCTTGTATACCGAAGTTCTTTAATGAATTTACAATTCAGCTAGAAATGAATACAACGACCTCAATTATTCAGAAAGGCCTCAAAGCTCTTAACACTGTGTAAAGAGATCAATGTAGTAGCTAACACTGATGACTGGAAACCGAGAAGCAAGAGGGAAGAGTTCATGGACACACAATAGAGTGAAGTGGGCTTAATTGAAATAGCAGATTAAATACCAAGAGATTTAAGGTGGTTTATATCATTAAACTACACAATAGTTCTTATGAAATCCAACCCCCACTGTCCACACCGTCGTTGACATGATCCTCCATAATACCCATTACAGCCAAGCATTAAATTAATTCAGCAGGGAAAATCCACTATACCCGTTACATCCATGTAATAAATTAATTGAGCGGGGAAAATCAGATGCTACAAGATAAATTGCCATAGATAATGTTATAGAAGATGGAGCTTGAAACCCAAGTTGTCAACCCTGTATGTGTACCTAAGCCTGTTAGAAGTGAATTCCCAATCTGGTTTCGCGGGTTTGTTGTTGTGGTATCAAGAGGGTATAATGGAGGCTTGGTATTGCAATAAGTTGGATCCAACAAATGGTGTGGGTGGGAACGAGCATGTTATCTGCATTCTTTGCATCTCTGGAGTGGTGTTCGCGCATCACCCTCAGCACCACCGACACAGAAGACGATCAGCACCACCGACACAGAAGACGAGGAAGAGGCCAAGGACAAGCCCCTTATGTTCGTCAACTCCAATGGGGAAAGCAATGCCTCAATCGCAATGCCATTAAACTGCACTCAATGCACGCCCTGGCTTCCATCAATGCTCATTAATAAACTACTTAAGTCACCTCCGCCGCCAACACTAGAGGTGTATATCAAACCCAACACAGATACAGATATGGATATCAAACCCAAATCAGAGTAAACAGGTCACAAAATCTGGAAAGTATATCCAATTCATATATTTGCTGTCTCAAAATAAACTGTCCCGGATAATATATATAAAGCATATGAGCGCGATACATATATGGAGATCAAAACCAAATCAGAGTAGATGACAAGTCACAAAAACTGAGCCAAAACTCAATGCTGATCCAATACTGCATCATGAAACGGCCGATGATAATAGCTGAAAGAACCCTCGCGAGAGTGAACAGTTATCCTCCAGATGCCAAAGTCTAAATGCCACTGCATCGCTTCCTTGGATAACCCATCAGCCACCCCATTCCGTTCCCTATAGACATGAGTAAAAGAAATATGATTAAACTGTTGTTTTATGCGGATCACCTTCTCCAGAATAGGTAAAAGTATCATCACATGGCACTGAACAGTCTCTTTTTCCCATTCAATAACTAGCATAGAGTCACCAAAGACCTGTAAAGACAAACAACCCTGTTCCAAAGCAAATAAAAGCAGAAGCCTAAGTGTCATTAATTCAGCATAATTGTTTGATCCCCTCGCTAATCCAGCCGAGAAATGAAAATAATGAGACTCAGATTTGTAAAGTACTCCACCCCCACCACATCTCAATTTCCGAGCTTGAGAAGCTCCATCAAAGAAGCCCCAAGGGAGAGCTTTGTCAATCAGTTCCTCCCGCACAGGCCTATGCCTGAGAAGCTTCTCAGGTTCCCTGAAATGATGAATAATTGCAACAATTTGAGCCACAACAGACTCCATCGGGATTCGACAGTCCTGAAAAATAATCTTGTTTCGTGTTATCCAAATTCCCCAAGCGAAGATACAAGGAACAGCTCAGAGAGAGTTATGGCCCGACCACCAGCTTTGGAAAGCATGGAGAGCAGTATCTCCCTGCCACCCCCCGATGAAACCCATCTGTTTACACACTTCAGTCCATATAGTTTGTGAATAACTACATTGAACAAAAAGATGATGAATAGTTTCCTCAGCCATCCGACACATCGCACAAAAGCCTGGGCCTTCAAGAAATCTCTTTTGCAAAATGTCCCATGTTGGAGCTTTATTTTCCAAAATAGATGAGAAGAGTAACTTGGCCTTACCCGGACATTTTAGCTTCCACAGCTGTTTCCACCACCAAACCAATTCTCGGCTATGAACCAACACATTGAGCTGAATATAACCATGTTTAGGAGTATAACACCCTGAAGGATGATAATCCCAAACCAATTTATCATCCCGGTTAGTCAATCTGACATTTGAAACCCTTAACTGCCTTATATATCCCTCCCATACCGCCTGCAGATCATCATGAATATCAAGTCTCTGAGCACTGATCCATCCTTGATGCCATAACGAAGAATTTTCCTGATCCTCAATATCATCAATAAAAAGACACCCTCTTGCTTCCAAGTGTAATCTCAGCTCCTCAGGAAGGACACGATCCCTCCCACATCCTACCCAAGGATCAATCCCAATACGAACCATTCTCCCATTACCTATTCTCCACACCAAACCAGAGCCAACCAGATCAAAATGCTTTACCACCGCTTTCCAGACCACTGAGCAATTAGTCCGAGATTTATCCGCCAACCGAATCCACTCAATGAGAGTCAAAGGAGCAATATATTTATGATACACCACGCGAGTCCAGAGACTCTGTGTATGAATAAGTCTCCATGAAACTTTCGCTCCTAACGCCTTTGCAAAAAGGAAAATATTTTTTAACCCCCACCCTCCCAAAGCTTTTGGAACAACAATTTTCTCCCACCTCACCCACACCATAGCCCTATGATCATTCTTACCTCTACACAGAAAAGAAAAACACAGCCTGCGAATCTGTTCAAGAATCCCCTTAGGCATCCATGCAAGAGACATCCAGAAAACGGTATTGCTTCCAAAACAGATTTTACCAGAACCAGTCTCCCAGCCCGAGAGAGCCATTTATGACTCCAACTTTGAAGTCTTTTTTCCAATTTTGTCAATAACCAGTGCCAATCTGCCTTCAGCTAAGAGTTCGGTTTTAAGAAAAACCCCAGATACTTTACCCAGCATCCAAATCCATAATTCTAAAAGGCAAACGAAGAGCAATTCTGTGTGTCTCCTGCTCGGATAAGTTCGAGCATGATATAGTGGATTTTTCAATATTTACCACCATGCCCGCAGCAGCTTGTACAAGATTAAGTCCTTCAGACACCTTATCAATATCCTGTCTCGACCCATTAGTGAAAATCATAATATCGTCAACGAAAAGGTGTAATATACAATACCTGGGAAATGGCAATGCCACGAAAAGTCCCTTCCACTTTTGAAACCAAAATAAAGCGGCTGAGACCTTCAGCAACAAGAAGAAACAAAAGGGGAGAAAGAGGACACCCTTGTCGAAGACCCCTTCCCGCATGGAAGAAAGGGCTAGAAGCTCCATTAATGAGTACTGCAAAACTCACCGTACTGATACAAGCCATAATCCATCTTACAAATTCATAACAGAATCCCAGGTGTGTAAGCAGCATCCTAAGGTAAATCCAACTTACCCGATCGTAAGCCTTTGAGAGATAAATCTTGATCACTGCTCCTTTCTGTTTCTGAAATTTCAAAGTATGTAGGCCTTCCTGAGCAACTCCAATGGCCTCATGAATTTGACGGCCCTCCAGGAACCCAAATTGCTCACTAGAAATATGTTGGGACAAAACAGATTTGAGTCTCTTTGCAATAACCTTAGAGATGATCTTATATATACAATTGCAAAGTGAGAGGGGCCTATAATCCTCAAAACTTGCAGGTTTATCCACGTTTGGGATAAGAGCAATAAAAGTAGATTGAGCGGGCCATGAATAAACCCAGCCTTACGAGATTCCTCAACAACTGACAAGAGCTCCTCACCGAAAAAATCAAAGAAACCCAAGAAGAATTCAACAAGCCAACCATCATGCCCCGGGCTTTTATCTTTTTGAAACGATTGAAGCACCCGAGACAGCTCCTCCATCGAAACTTCCCCCATCAACATCTTGTTTTCCTCCTCATCCACAAATCGGGGAAAGAGTTGTGCCACCCGAATGACCTCAACAATAGTAGCTCCAGGTTGTGCAGAGAATAAATCCCCAAAATATCTCACCCCCATATCAGCCAGCCCATCGAAGCTGGACACCGATTCCCCTTCTGCCGAAGACAACTCCCATATAGAATTGGAAAATTTTCTCCCCTTAGCAAATGCTTCAAAAAAAATTTGTATTCTCATCTCCACACTGAAGCCAGATTGCTCTGCTCTGTAGCCTCCACATTTCTTCTCGCTCACAGAGAATCACATTCTGCTGCTTTTCCAAAGTAAGGAGTTCATCCTTAGTCTGATCATCCAAAAACCCCATCCTCGGACTGTGAAGCAACCTGTCAATAGCCAACTCACAGTCCCTCAAGTTCATATCATCATTCACCCTCTTAGCATGAGCCCAAGAGATAGTATCCTCCTTTATGTGTTTCATATTTTGGTAAAAATGTACCCCCGCATGCTCCAAAGAGTTTTGTGGACGAGGATTCCACATCTCCTTAACCAAAGATTGAAAACCCTCTTCCTTCAACCAGCTGGAGTC
>LPNX010801592.1:0-10893 GCA_001517045.1 Pseudotsuga menziesii | reverse complement strand
AGATGAACTCCCTCGAATATTGGCCTGCACTGAAGTCTTCCTGGAGCCATCCTGAGATGAAGAAACCAAAGCATTAACCCCTGTCCCCATTCCGTCAGCGAACAATCCCCCAGGAACCTTCTTGCCATTGTCCACCTCGTGCAAAAACATGTCTGATGTAGGAGGGAGATTTCTGGAAGCAGCCTATACCTCTAGTTCTATACCCACCGCCCTTCCTTCCAATGGCCCAGATTTCCTCGCCCCCACATCAACAGTAACCCCCATCTCCTTAGGAGCATCACTCCCATCTATATCATCTTCAATCATCGGTTTGCTAGCCCTAAAGGGATGCGAACAACTGGCCACCAAATGTCCATATGTATGACAGCGGTGACACCTAAACGACACACCCACATAGTCGAGAATTTGCACAAAGTCCCCATCCTTCGTCTATACATTTATCTCAAAGGAGAGTCCCAGACGCAGATCGATCTTTACCATGATTTTGGCCACCGAATACTTACCAGTCTCCAAAAAGGATAAATCAGCACATACATATTCACCCAAAAAATTCCCAATTTCAGCAAAGCGATTCTCATTCCATAAGTGCATAGAAAAACCTGGAAGTTTTACCCGCAATGTCTCCTTGTTAATCTTCTCCTTTTGTGAATCAAAAAAAGGTGTCCAGCGTTGCAATACAATAGGAAACCCATGCATAGACCACTGCCACCCTAGGACAACATCAACCTCCCTTTTGTTGTGCAGGATGAAAGAAAACCACCCTTTAGTTAATACCCTAACTTCAGGTGCTGTATCCAGCAAATGTGTCCACTGCTCGGCCGCCCACCTCCGGAGAAAACCACGGCCAAAACGTTTTCCACGTACATGCCCAACCACTGCTGTCATGGACATATCCTCGGCCTCTTCCATCGAAACATCAACCCCCAGCACCAGCTTGTCCCTACGCTTCCTATCTTTAACAGCCTTTGGACCTTTTTGAGATCCCTCCTTCGCTGACCCCCCTTGCTTAGGGGCTAAAAAAGATTCAGCCTCAGGAAACAGTTCATGGCTGCCCAAAGCAGACGCCGCCTGACCACTGGAAGAAATGGTCGCCCTAGAAATCTCCCTACCTCCAGTACCCAGAGCGATGTCAAGCCCCCGACCAGCTTCCGACACTACAAAAGCCCCCACCGAGAAAGAACCGAAATCTCCCTCCAAACCCTGATGCTGAATACCACCTCCAAGAAAAGAGGAAAGACCCTCTACAGGGAGCTCCGATGAAATTGCAGGGAAGTTTGTAAAGAACCCAGTCTGAGGGAAGAGTGTACGTCCTAGAAGTCCAGCGAGGTCGAGCCGGTCTACACCCAAACCCTCAGAGGTCTTGAAAAGAGCTAAATCCGCCTCCAAACCCTCCAAACCCACAGAAATGGGCGATGAAATCCTATGGTTTGAAAGCCTTGCATAATCATTCCCTGCCAGCCCCACTTCATCCACGTGCCTAGAGTAGACCCCTGGCCCCCTCCCTGACAGCAGAGGTCCAGATGTCCCCTGCCGATCCAAAGCACCAGAAAAACCCCCTACAACGAAAATATCTCTTTCATTGACCCCATCCAATGTGTAATCCACCTCCTCCTCCATACCTCCCCACCGAACCACCCCAAAACCTTTCAAGCCACAAACCCAAACCCCAATAATAGCCAAAAACCACCTCCTAACCGCCAAAGAAAGGCCCACAATCGCCACACCTAAACTATGCCACCACAAACACGAGCTCCAAGACAAAACCCATATATCAGGTTCCATTCGCAGTCCATCGCCTGGAAACGCATGGTCTTCTAAACACCGAAGCCATCTTCAATTCCACCATAAACCTCTCTTCCGTCTGTCAACCAAATTATACCTTAATCTATTCTGTGCAAATCTGTGTAATTGGTTTCGTGCGAGGGTTTCTGTAGTTTAACACGTTCTCAGCAGAAAACCATGGCGTCTTTCCTTTACTCCTACGAAGCAAAAAAATCAGGTGGAGTCACGGTTGGATGAACTCTTCAAACAATTTTTTTTTTTTGAAGTTTTGGGCTTTTATCTCCTCAATCACATAGCCTTTCATTAAAATAGTTATCCTTCAACCATTAGGGTAGAATTCTTTCATTAATAAATTTTTATTAAACAATTTCAAACGAATGTTAAAGAATTTAGTATTATTTGATTTAAGAAATTAGTTTTTATTATATATTTAACAAAAATCTAACAAAATTACTTACCAAAAATAACACAAACCAATAATTAACACCCACCAATATTATGCAATATACACCCACCAACATCCATATTACCTGCAATTAAAATTTGGGTTTGGGAACCGGTTTCCAAGTTCAGCCTCGAGAAAAACTAACCAAAAAAAATTTAACGACGACTTATAGAAATAGCTAAACGTCAAAAATACATTTTGGAAAATTGTTTGCCGATATGGTCTAACATTCTCCCAAACTATTTAGAAGTATTTGACAGGAAAAATGCCCCGTGATAGGTAAAACATCCTCAAATTCCAACACCATGCTATTATTGAAAACGTGATCAAACTGCCTTTTGTCACACATATAGATTTATTTAGCTACAGAACCATTCATTATGCTCTGACTCCAAATGATTTAGATAGCATTTCATTTCATATTTGGTTAGGAGTTGTCTAACTAGGGGGCAATTTTGACTTTCCAGCTGATTTTCAGCCGGAATCCAGTGAATTTAACTCACAAAATCTTGTAATTTTTGTTGTTTGTTGGGAGATTTTAAGTGTAGAAATGAAATCACGTGACAAGATAACCCCAAGCATACAAAAAATAACACAAACCAATAATTTCCACCCACCAGCATCCATATTACCTGCAATTAAAATTCGGGTTTGGGAAGCAATTTCAAAGTTCAGTCTCAAGAAAAACTAACCAAAAAAATTAATAACAGTTTATAGAAATAGCTAAACATCAAAAATACTTTTTGGAAAATTGTTTGCCCATTTACCCCGACATTCTCCCAAACTATTTAGAAGTATTTGACAGGGAAAATTCCCCGTGACGGGTAAAACGTCCTCAAATTCCAACACCATGCTATTATTGAAAACGTTGCCAAATCCTTTTGTCACACGTATAGATTTATTTAGCTACGGAAATATTCGTTATGCTCTCACTCTAAATGATTTAGATAGCATTTAATTTCATATTTGGTGATGTGTTGTCTAACTAGGGGATGATTTTAACTTTTCGATTGATTTTCAGCCGAAATCCAGGGAATTCAACTCACAAAATCTTGTAATTTTTGTTGTTTGTTGGGCGATTTTAAGGGCAGAAATGAAACCGCGTGACAAGAAAACCCCAAGCATACCAAAAATAACACAAACCAATAATTTCCACCCACCAATATTATGCAATATACACCCACCAACATCCATATTACCTGCAGTTAAAATTTGGGTTTGAGAATCGGTTTCAAAGTTCAACCTCTAGAAAAAATAACCAAAAGAATAATAATAACGGCTTATAGAAATCGTAAACGTCAAAAAAAAGTTTTGGAAAATTGTTTGCCCATTTGGTCTACCCATTCTCCCAAACTATTTATAAGTATTTGACGGAAAAAATGCCCCGTGACGAGTAAAACGTCCTCAAATTCCAACACCATGCTATTATTGAGAACGTGGTCAAACTGCCTTTTGTCACACATATAGATTTACTTAGCTACGGAATCGTTCGTTATGCTCCGACTCTAAATGATTTAGATAGCATTTCATTTCATATTTGGTGAGGAGTTGTCTAACTAGGGTACGATTTTGACTTTCATGTTGATTTTCAGCCGGAATCCGGTGAATTTAACTCACAAAATCTTTTCATTTTTGTTGTTTGTTGGGCAATTTTAAGTGCAGAAATGAAATCACGTGACAGGAAGACCCCCAAGCATACTAAAAATAACACAAACCAAAAATTGGCATCCACCAATATTATGCAATATACACCCACCACCCACCAACTTCCATATTACCTACAATTAAAATTGGGGTTTGGGAACCAGTTTCAAAGTTCAGCGTCCATAAAAACTAACCAAAAAAAAATTAATAACGGCTTATAGAAATTGCTAAATGTCAAAAACACGTTTTGAAAAATTGTTTGCCCGTTTGGCCTAACATTCTCCCAAACTATTTAGGAGTATCTGACAAGAAAAATGCCCAATGACAAGTAAAACGTCCTCAAATTCCAACACCGTGCTATTATTGAAAACTTGGTCAAACTGCCTTTTGTCACACGTATAGATTTATTTAGCTACACGTATAGATTTATTTAGCTACTAAACTGTTCGTTATGCTCTGCCTCTAAATGATGTAGATAGCATTTCATTTCATATTTGGTGAGGCGCTCTCTAACTAGGGGACCATTTTGACTTTCCATTTTCAGCTGGACTCTGGGGAATTTAACTCACAAAATCTTGTAATTTTTGTTGTTTGTTGGGCAATTTTAAGTGCAGAAATGAAATCACCTGATAGGAAAACCCCCAAGCACCTACTCTGTAAGATCTAGCAATGTTTTTTCGCGTTTTGAAAATTTCGTTAAGATTTATAACAAGAAACTGGTAAAAAACAGCCAGAAATAAAGGATAATCGTCCCCTAATAAGATAACTTGATTTGATGATGTTTAAATAAAAAATGAACGAATAAATAAAAAATAAAATGTAAAATAAAATACCTCCTTGTTTGTTACTGAAATTTAGATAGCATTTCATTTTATATTGGGTCATGTCGAAATGAAAAATGAAACGTATAAATAAAAATATAAATGTAATACAAAATACCTCCTTGTTAGTTAGGAAAATCTAGATAGCATTTCACATATGCAGGTTGGCAATGACAATAGTACACAGTGCATGTGTCTGTCATGTCTGTGGTACATAAAATACCTTTTGCATTAATGTAATGCAAGTATCCACATCATACATGTTACTTTCTTTCACATATGCAGGCCGGCAATGACAATAGCACACGGTGCATGTGCGGCGTGCCTACCTCTGGTACATAAAGCACCTTTCCGGCAATGACAATAGCACACGGTGCATGTGCCTACCTCTGGTACATAAAGCACCTTTCGCATTAATGTAATATAGTATCCACATGTTACTTTCTTACACACATATGTAGGCTGGCATAGTACAAACCCATATCGAAAAAATCTATATTTTGAAATACAAACCATCTTTACATATTTGATGGTCTTTCAAAACTCTCTGAAGTTGCATGAGAAACTCTCTGAAGTTGCGTGAGATAACAGACTCATCACAAAAGAAACACAAAGAAATGGCCTGATCAAGTGACGACGAATATACTAAAAAAAAATACAACCGACGAAGCATATAAAAAACATATCCAGTGCATATAAGTTGCATCATATATCAAAGAAATTTAGAAAATGGAAATATTCTTAAAACAAAACAAAGACAATGGAAAAACACATATGTAGATATGCTGTACAAAACACATAGGTTCCAAATTTTCGAAAATTTGGAGAGACTTCTAAAATAGCAGAATCTTCACCATAATACAGATAGAGTAAATTTGTCTACATTTTTGGAACATTATAAGATAAGAATTATTTAAATTTTATTGTTACCTCCATGGAAGTTTTTATTTGAGATTTGGGGTGGACTACGGCCTATGCATTTTCATCTACAGACGAGTATTAGACAAGTGTACTGAGGAGATTGATTCTATGGCAGTAATTCAAAATTCGAAATAAACAATTATAATAAAAAGGATTATAAAAACTAATTGGTGCAATGCATATTTCCAAAATGTCTTCCATTCCATAACTAACTCTCAACCATTTGATCCCTATCAACCTGATCCAACCACAATCTATGTGGCTGTACTAGTTTTATTTTTAATTTTGCATAGTTTAGTGTTCCTTTTACATTTTAAAAGTTTAGTTTAATTATAAATATCAAATATTAGATTAGTTTTTATATTAGGTTTATTTTATAATATAAATATACAGTTTAGTAACTAGTTATAATATTAGATTTTAGTTAGTGATAAAAAAAATTGACCTTATTGTTGTCTTTGCAGATTACAATAGTGTTTAGCTACAACTTATGCAAGCATGTGCCCTTTGCAGCCTATTGCAGCCTAGCTCAACCATTATTGATTTAATTTTTAGGTAAAGTTCATTTCAATGATAAATCATTTAAAAAAAAACTTTGTTTTCTCAAATTTATTTCGCAAAGGACCATTGCTAAATCCATTTTGTCATGTTCGTGCTCAAGCCCTTTACCCTCAATGCTACTATTCAGAGAGGCCATAGGAGCTGAGTTTAATCATCGTGCAGTAAAATCCTTGTGCAAGGTAAAGGAGACTCCATGCTTTGTTCTGATACACTGATCCAGAAAGAATACACGTTTAAATAAAAACGATTTGAATATTTCAAACGCTTATTTTGTAGATGTAGGGTGGACATTACTCGAGGGTTGAGACAAAGTAAGAAAAAATGTAGCCTCAACGACCAATAAATCCGCCTCTACATTAAAGGTAAGCAAAGAGGTTCAAACAACAGAATGAATGGCTAAAGGCAATACTAAAATGAGTAGCTTTGATAATGGATGCAACAATTTCAGAATTAGATACTCCGCCAACCAACGTTCAAAATTGAACCCTTCCCAGCCCTTCCATAGGGTTCTAGCTCTTCCCAGAAGTGTTAAGTTAAAATTGCCCTTCAAAAAAAATTTAAAATCTGAATCTTACCCTTCCAATTAAGAAAAGCATAAATTATATTAACATTTCAAAAGAAGAACAACATTTAAAATTACCCGTCCATATAAATTTCTTAAGATATTGAAATTCCTATTGCTATAAAGCTCAACTTATCATTCAAAATATTGGAAATGTAATCAATTATAATCACTCACTTACTCATGTCATGCACTCACTGCTTAGCTGTGCAAGATGACCAGTAATCATTGATGACTACAAGGCACTAGCCATCGAGATGCGACTCTAACTCTCGAGTCACTTGGGGCTGTAATCTAAAGTGTGACAATGTGTCAACAACTACGACAATAACAAAAAATAACAACTACTAGTCTACTACTAGGCCTAAAACGACCTCAAAACTTTGTGCCTACTACCTATGTGAACCTCGCTACCAATGTCCACTTTTTTTTTGTCAAAATGAAATTCAAAAGGCCGTTTTGATGAGTCCTCCTCTACAAGACTTCATTTCTTGCATGAATATCATGGACTCATGACAACTATAAACAACACTTGATGTCATGCAAACACAAATAATGGCATGTAGCTAGGATCACAAAGTGTGTGGAGGTCGATTTATGCATTGCTATAGAGAGGTGTCATTGGGCACACGATATGGAGAAACAATGGTTATCAATAAAACTAAAAAAGACAAGTGTTGGCTCAAGAATAGTTTTCAATTTGATGGGTGGCATGATCGTGACGTAATCTCCCTTCGTCCTTCCAAACATTTGTGGTTTCTCACAACAATTATCCTCAGCGCCACCAAAATACATATAAAAATTACTAGTCTTTACATCCTTTCCATTAAAATCCTCATCTCATAGTCATAACTAAGGATTATTATGCATGCACATCCTCACCTTATAATACGAATTGGGTCAATGCGCAGAGACAACCATAAAATATTAAACGTGTCAAGACACAGAATAATAGACAACTATAAGCAAGTCTTATATTAAATTTACCATATATGTCTTTAATTAACACTATCAACTGATATTTTGACATGTGGATTGTTTTGATCTTCTTATCACTTCTTATCATTTCTTAGGTGCCCAATCCTTATCATTCTTACATCTCTCAGCGTGGATTGCATGTGGATGCCCCAATATGGTTATGACAAAGTCTAAGTAGTTTTTTTTATAATGAAGTGTGCTGCAACTTGAAAAAATATTGAAAAAATACAATTGAATAATTGTTATGTTATCAAACTGTAAAATTAATGATACACATATGACAATTAAATATTAAGGGGTGCTTAATTGTTAAAAAATATAAAAATTTCAAAAAAACAATTTTATTTTTTACATTTTTTTTATGAAAAAGTTTAGTTAATTTATACTTGTCAAAGTACAATTATTTATATTATTCTTCAATCTCTGAAGGGCCACAAGAATAAATACCTTTCCAATTGAATTTTAGACCCACCCTTCAAACTTGATTACTGCTGCCAACTACAACAAACGCTCTAAGAATTGTAATGTGGCCACTAGGTTATATTTCATTAATTCATCTCTAGCTACAAAGAAGTTCAAAGGAACTTCTTCAGATTCGAACGATGAAATTAAACGTTGACAATGAGCAAGGAGTCTATAGGCCGATAACTATATGAAGTATGACATCCTTTGTTTATGAAAAAAATACCTTCATATAAAAATTTGCCTAATTATTTGTTTGTGTATACTGGGCAAATCACATTATCACAAAATACAATATTAAAATATTTGAGAAATCCTCAAAACATAAATAGGTTGTTACAATCGCTCAAGGGGATGTATAAGAATGACTATTCTAAATATCATGGAGATAAGTGCATGAGATGTACAAGATTGACTAGTTATATCAGTGCATAAACTAGGACTTAGTATAATATCCTCTTACACCAATAAGTGGTTACTATCCCTCGAGGGGGTGTATAAGAATGATTATTCTAAATATTGCAGGGACATAATCTAGAACTTTGTATAATAGGTACTAAATTGAAAGGTTGCCTTTTTAATGAAAATTTTAATTTCTCCGCTAAGGTAGTATTCTTCGGATTTCTTTGCCACTATAAAAAGTAAATGACATTCAATTGTCATCCCATTCATTAAACTTCTTCTCCACTAATAATAAATGACATCTGTTTACCATGCTATTCATTAAATTTCTTCTATAATTATTGTCATCCCATTCATTAAACTTCTTCTCCACTAATAATAAATGGCATCTGTTTACCATGCTATTCATTAAATTTCTTCTCAACTAATTATAGGTATGTCTCGATAAACATTACTAAGGTATGTACCAATGACGTGATAAACTCTCTTCTCGACTAATTATAAGTATGTACCAATGACATGATAAACTCCAGCAACTTGTCAAATGGATGTAGCTTGGGTGGTTGGGAGGAATGAATGTTACCCTCCCCACCCAGGTTCTACTCTTGTAAGTGACATGATGCTCTTGTGGAGCCCCTTTGTAATAAATGTTGTGAATCATGAGTTGGCCATACCTTGATTTAGTGTGAATATCAGGTATTGAGATTTTCCGTGGAGTGGCCCTCTAACAAATGGCGAACCACATTTGAAAAAAAAAACTCCAGCAACTCGATTTACTTGAGTAAAAAACAACTAACCTTCTTTGGTTCTTGTGTCACATGATTGTCACCCTCGTGTCATGTGAACAAGCCAAGAGTGGCATATAATGTTATGTTGATAGAAAACATGGGAGGATCGTTAAAATGATGCAAGACTTCTTCAAAATACTTTAATTATAATGTGACGCTTACGAGTTTCGACATGAATAATATTATTGAAAGAATAAAATAAATGTACATGTGTCTCTAATGCATGCACCTGTTTATTAGTTGTATGAATTGTTATTCATTTCATGGTGTCGTATCATGTCGATATACGTTTTTATTTGAGATTTGGGGTGGACTACGACGCATGCTTTTTCATCTACGGATAAGGATGAAATAAGTGTACTGTCTAGATTGATTCTATGACCCTCCTTCAAAATTCAAAATAACAATTATGAAAAAAAGAATATAAAAAATAACTGGTAGCTAAATAATGAATGGATAAGGGATAACTCATAGTTGATGAATGGATAACCAACCATTCATGACAGATAACTAGAAGAATGTGAGATTAAAAAGAAAAGGAATATAAAAAAATAGTCGATACTCGATAAATGGATAACAAGAAGAATGTCGATGGTAGTAACATGGATGACTCACACTTGAACCATTTAACTTGAAGAATATGAGCAATAAAAAAATATTTCTCATTTCATAACTACCTCTCAACCATTTGATCCCTATCAATGTAATCCAGCCACAAACTATGTGGGTGTGCTAGTTATGGTGAAATGCATCTTCATTAAGATTTAAATAAGCTTCAGTTAAGGTAGTTAAATAAATCTGTAACATATTGGCTTTATTTTTTTTGTTTATTAAATAGTATTTGTTTTGCACTTATATTAGGTCAATAGACGTTTTTATTTGAGATTTGGGGTGGACGACCACCTATGCTTTTTCATCTACAAACGAGGATGGGACAAGTGTACTGTCCAGATTGACTCTATGGCAGTGGTTCAAAATTCGAAATAAACAATTATAAAAAAACGAAATATAAAAAATAACATGTAGATAGCTCATGATAGTAATGCCTGGATAACTCATCTATAAAATATAACTGACAGTTAATAAATGGATAACAGGAAGAATGTCAATGATAACATCTAGCTAGGCATGGATAACTCACAGTTGAACCAGTTTAACTAGAAGAATATGAAGAATGAAAAAACATTTCCAAACTATCTTCCATTCCAAAACTATCTCTCAACCATTTGATCCCTATCCACCTGATCCAACCATAAACTATGTAGGTGTGCTAGTAACTTTAACAATCTATCATGAATAATGAATAATGTATATAAAATTATATATTTTAGCCTGTATTTAACAGTAAGCTATCTTCACAAAACTAAGTGGTTAGTTGTGCCTATCAGCATTCACGGACCACTTTACTCGTAGCTATGCTAGCTACTAACATCTTAATACACATTGTCAAAAAATGTGCAGCTTAATGGTGGAGACTACTAGAGAGTAATATGTTTCTAATGTGCAGCTTAATGGTGGAGACTACTT
>LPNX010801582.1:0-13354 GCA_001517045.1 Pseudotsuga menziesii | reverse complement strand
AAGCATAGGTAAATCAGTCAGAACGGAAGGATAGGCTATATATGGAATGCAGAGTGAAAACAACCAAGGCAACACTAACAACCGGACATAACAACTTTTTGAGAATACCAGAGGGGTAGTGGAGGAATTTGGGGACAAGGCGAGAGAAGAATGAGGATTCTTGTTTTGTATAAGTTTGGTAAATAGCCAAGTTGTCCCCCACTAGATCCGCAGTAGTCGTATTTTCACATTTATATCCCTCTGGAAAAATGTGCGCTGCGGGGGCTTGTATCTTTCTATCAATATAAGCTGCCACCGAAACCACTGATGGGCCAAAACAATGAAGCACCTTGGAAACTAATGATTGAATACCATCTAGTTCAGTTGGATCATAACCCGCAATTTCAAAGTGGCATAGCTGAATTCAATTTGAGGGGTCACGTGACTTGAGCAAAAAGAGCGGCCTTTCATCCCATTCATAGAATACCCACATGGCTCAAAGTTGTAGGCATCGATTTCAAAGTCTGGAATAACGACGCTCAGTCCTAATTTCGATGTCATCTCAGATGCAGACTCGCAATTTTTCTTGTAGAAAACGGAGGCTTTTTCAGGATCTAATTGTGTCATGCAGATTTCTATGGTATACGAAGGTTGGCAATTATCAAGATCAAGATCACAGCTGGCAGATGCATTATAAATATGCCAGCAATCACTATTACTATCCGAGCATCCCTGCATTACAAAGGCTTGTGGAATCGATGATGGCAAATAACGGTCTACGAATTTGTTTAAATACCTGATTTCTTCATCAAAGCTTCGGTGAGGGAAGTGTTGGTCTTGAGGAAACAAGAAACTACCGCGGGTATATCTCAGGTTCTTGGCTTTCATTGAAAATAAGGAATGTGCGTATGAGAAGAGAACGGGAACTGCACCCAACAGGAGTGTTGTCCCACAGGTTTTGATGATGATTTTGTATGGATAAATAATGAGGCTCGATTCCGAAACGAGATAGAGGTCCATGTGTTGGTTTGATATATGATAAATTACTCGGCATTTTGCTGCTTCCGCTATTTCATCGAGCTGTGAACGATTGAGAGCCCTTAACCCTAGATTGCCTGCAATTTCGTTTGGGAAAAACTCGATTTCGAGTCTCTTTTCGTAGCCTTCAAAGCGGCCTGGAGGGGCATTCTTTGAATCTGATTTTTGCGCTACGTCGGGAGGCAGAGTAGCTGGTGAGCCCTCCACTGGGTTGTAGGAAAGTGGCAATGGAGTTTTGCCTGCCATTTCTTGTCTTAAATTCTTTAATCGTTGCTTATTGTCGACGAAGATGCGTCAGAAATTTTAATGGTTGTTTCAAGATATTCCAGCGGAGTGTCAATCCTCTCGTTCATTCATTTATATATTCTTTGGAGACGATACTTCACAAGGTTCACACTAACGGTTGAAAAGTTACGTTCTTACACAAATAATCGAACTAAAATACTTACATGGGTAATTTTTATGCACAAAATTTTGCTAAAAATTAATTTTTTGATTTAAAAAGAAAAATAAATTGGTTATTAATTTTTTGGTTTAAAAAGAAAAATAAATCGGTTATTTGGTCATTTATAGTGATATGGTCTATATTCACACAAAATATGTAATATTGGCCAAAATTAACACATTTTAGTGTTAATTTTATGTTTCATATTTAATATTAGCCTACCTAGCTATAAACATGTTTTTTTCAATCCAAAACAATGGCCTAGAATATTATACTTAACTATAATAGAATCCTTAAGAAATACCTTGATTAAAACCAATTAAAGAATAAATTCAAGTTTATTCTAGAGTAATTTTGTAAATATTTTAACTAAGTTTAGAGTTATATTTTTTTATAAAGTATTTATATTTTAAAGTTTTCAGGTGGAATATAATTTATGTTTTTTTATAGATTGTAGGAGAATGGGACAAGTGTACTGATTTTATGGAATTCCTTCAAAATTTGTAATAAACAATTATAAAAAAAATCCAAAATAGCTCAAGTAATAACAATACTTAAAAGACTTGTAACTTTGTAATAACGATACTTAAAATACTTGTAACTTTTTAATTCAGCGATTCAGAGGTGGAAGGATTTGTCGGGGATTTACGAAGGGGGGAAGACTGATATAACCATGGAAGAGGACAAGGGGGGGGGGGGGGGGGGGGAAGCCTCCTTGGTCTCTGACTCGATACGGCTGAAGATCGAGGACATCTCAATAGCTCTAGATCAGCCCCACGCCCGGACAGAAAGACCGATGGCTCGGAAGCCAGGGCAGTGCATGCCTAAAGCAACTCCACTTCCGACCATGCAGGTGAGATCTTCAAAGATTATGGAACGAATCGAGTATATGCAAGATCATGTGCTCATTGGAAATTTTGTGGGAATGCATCCTTTATAAAAAGCCCTAGCTTCATCGATCAACTCCTCTTGGAAACCCAAGGGACACTATGACCTTCAGTTGGGTTCCAAGGGTTTTTTCATAATCTCTTTTCTTAATATGGAACATAGAAACATAATTCTCGATGGGGGTCCTTATTTATTTTAGTCGGTAGGATTATTCCTAAGACCCTCGAAGGAAAAATTCTACCCGGAGAAGGAAAATATGAAAGTAGCACTAGTATGGATTAGTATGTACTCATTGCTGTGTGAATATTGGGACCCGAAAATACTTGAAGACCTAGGGAACTCTCTAGGAAAATTCATTAAAATCTCAGAACATGCCAAGATCCAAATATACATAGCATACACGAGGATCTGTGTCTACATGGATCTCACCGATCTACGAGAAGCGATCATAATGTCATGGGAAGATGAGGACTAGGTTCAAACCCTGGATTATGAACATATCCCGTTCTGGTGTCGAAGATGCCATGAATATGGTCACTTGTTTAGGGAATGTCCCATGAACAATCCAAATAAAACATTAGGGAAGGAAGAGGAAAATAGTGATCAAGGGTTCACCAGGTTACCCTCGAGGAAGCGAGGAGGGAGAAAGCAGGACAACCAAGAGGTGAACAAGAAGATATCAATATCTAATAAATTCGAGGCATTGGATGATCTCTCGGAGGAAACCTTTGAAAAGCAGTCAGAACACAAGCAAGGGGACCATGCCCAAATGGAGACAATGGAGATAGCCTCCCCAATGGGGGAAGAGGATACAAAAGGAAACAACAAGAGTTTGGGGATCGGGAAACAAGAGGAGAAGCAGAGGATATGGATATAGGAGCTATGGACCTGGAGGGGATCGAGCAAGCCTGTACGGATGTAGGAAAATGTTACGTCCCACGGGAATAATTGATCCTGTTATAAAGCCATCTTGAAAGCTTGAGCCTCAAATTAGCTAAGGATTTGCACAAACTTTCACAAGGAGATGAAACAGAAGTTCGAAGAGCCAAACAAGAAGACAAGAAGGAAATCGAACAAACAGAGAGTACCCAAAGCAGGCCGATGTTTATTAGAGTCAATACAATATCCTGCCAATAAGGCTACTTTAGTTTTGTAAGGTTCCCAATGAAGATCATACCGTGGAACATACGAGGCCTAAAAAACCAACAAAAATTTAGGATCTTAAGCAAGAAGATAAAGAGAACAAATCTGACCATATTCTTCTTACAAGAGACCAAGTGCTCGGCAAATAAGATCCAGGAACTGAGTAAGAAAATTTGGAAGGGAAGAGAAGGGATATGAATTGATGCAAGAGGCTTCACGAGAGGCTTGGTAATATTATGGGACCCCACTAGGGTGAGCTTAGGGGGATTCCAAGGTAATCGATGCTTCATATCAACATATTTAAGGGTTATATGGTTCTCAATCGAAGGAATGGTTACAAATTTATACGAACCTCATAATACCAGAGAAAAGAGGGATTTCATCAAGTCACTCTGAAAAAACTGGGAAGGATGTCCAGTAAACACTGGGTTTCAGGAGGTGAGTTCAATCTCATAACCTCTTTGGAGGAGAGGAAAGGTTGTTGATGCATACTCGATGAAGAACGCGAGACATTCAGAGACACCAATGGAGAATTAGGAGTTGTAGATAGCACCACGGGGGAGGGATGGTTCACATGGAACAACAAGAGGACAAGGGAAAAACACATGGACTCCTGCCTGGAAATATTCCCGGTGTTTGAATCCATATTGGTTATAGAAAGTGAACTCCATTCAGCTATTCTTCGAGGACCAGGATTGGATCATTGGATGATTGAATTAATGTGGAGTGGGTTGGGTTACCGGTTTAAAAAACCCTTTAGGTTTGAATAGTTTTGGTGAGGGAATCCAAAGTTTGATGAAAAGATTAGGACTTGGTGGGAAGAGATGAGTGAAGGATCCGACCATAGCATGTACAAATTTTAACACAAGTTAAAAGGTTTGAAGAAAGGATTAAAATATGGAACAATGAGGAGTTTGCTAATGTTTTTGATGATAAGAAGCTCCTATAATCCCGCTTGCAGGAGGTCCAAACCATTGGGACAAATGAAGGGTATACCACTGACTTGAATATGGAATAATTTAGGCTTTGTTCTAAAATATAGGAGAGGGAAAGAAAAAAGGAAATTCTTTGCTGACAAAAGCCTAGGAATCGATTGTTAAAAGAGGGAGAGAGAAATAAAAAATTATTGCAGTGCTCGGTCATTCAGTACAAGATATAGAACAAAATATTCTCAATTAGGAATGCTAGAGGGGAACGAATGGAAACCATAGAGGAAATAGAAACCACTTTGAACTAGTATTTCAAGGATACAATGTGTGACACAAGGTAGGACATGAAGGGATACATTGCCCAAATAACTAGGTTCATCCCGTCACTAGTTTCCCACAACCATAATGAACTCTTGATTAAACCTATATCCCTTATTGACGTGGAGGAAATAGTTTTCCAGATGATAGAAGACAAAGCCCTGGGCCCATATGGATTCACAGTGAAATTCTTTCATAATTTCTAGGATCTAATTAAGATGGAATTGCGGAGTATAGTTGAAGACTCTAGGGTCTCAAGAAGGATTCTTCCAACATTAAATGCTACATTTCTTACTCTCATTCCAAAATGTGAAGGGGATGATTCTCCAGACAAATTCAAGCCCATAAGCCTATGCAATGTCATCTACAAAATCATAAGTAAGGTAATTGTGAATAGACTCAAACACCTCCTACTAGGACTAACATCCCTTAAACAGTTAGGGTTTGTTGAAGGTCGACACATAAAAGATGGCATTATTTTGGTCCATGAGATGATTCATTCTATAAAATCAAAGAAAATACAAGGAATGATGGTGAAACTGGACATAGCCAAATCCTATGAAAAAATCAATTTTAAATTTATTCAAGGTATGTTAGCTTCTTTTGGGTTTAGTGCTGAGTGGATTGAATGTGTAATGAGCTTAGTTTCCTCAAAATTATTCTCAATTCTTGTGAATGGGGTTCCATTTGGTCTCATTAAGTCTTCAAGGGGGATAAGGCAGGGAGATACCTTATCCCCCTTTATCTTCTTCCTCATGGTGAAATGCTTGGGCAGTGCAATTGCGGCTTTGAGGGACAACAACAATATCAGAGGGCTAAGAGTTAATCCGACGCCGAAAAAAAAACTCACCAACAATTTGTGGATGGTACAATGCTGATTGGTTACCCATCGATGCAAGAATCCCAAAATCTCAAAAACTGTCTTTCCAACTTTGGCAAAGCCTTGGGGTTGAAAATCAATGACCCAAAATCCCAAGTTTTCTTCTTTAACATCCCCGAGATATCAAGAAAGAATATATGTCAGATCTTGGGCTTCGAGGAGAGATCTCTTCCATCGAAATACCTAGCAACCCCTTTAGTGAATTTAATTGGAAAAAAAGGATCATGGACATAATTATTGGATACTTTGGAAAAGAGATTGACAAACTAGATTCTAGCACCCCTTAATTTGGCTAGTAGACTGGTTTTGGTGAAATCAGTCCTATAGGAAGTTCCAACTTATCTCTTTTCCACCTTGGCGTCTCAAAAAGCCATCTTGAAAGAGATAAGGAACTTGCAATGGGAATTACTGTGGAATGGAACCAATGAAAGGCGGAACTGGGATATGGTGAAATGGGAAACGGTTCGCACCCCTAAATACCGGGGGAGTTTAGGTCTCAAGGACCCATAACATGCAAATGTGGTAAGTGGAGCCAAGATACGGTGGAGATGGGTCACCCATGATCAGGAATATCAGGTGAAGATGGGGCATAGTAAGTATGCTGAGGGATTAGATAGAAGATATCTTATACGACTCTTAGAAGATACCCCTGGATCCCACATATGGAGAACACCATGGCATGGGAGGAGGTTGGTCCAAGAACACAACTTTTGGGAAGTAAGGAATGGCCAAACAACCTGGGTATCGGAGGACTCATGGAAACAATTACCCCCACTCAAGCAAGGAATGGATTTCCATCGGATCCTGGAAGAAAGTATCAACCAAGAAATCACTAAGGTCAAATACGTATGGAGAAACCAGGACTTTTGAGTATGGGAAGAGAGGGAATGGTGGGAACGTCTTGGTCTAGGGGAGGATGTGGATATAATGAAAAAATCCCTTAACAACAGGCATATAAGAATACACCCAGGGGAAGACAAGCTATGATGGGGATATGACCAAAAAAATTCTTTCACAATGAAGGAAGCTTATGACATTCTCACAAAGGCCGACATCTAACCAACAAATAAAAAGTAGGTAAATTTATGGAAGAAGAAACTGTGGCCCAAAATTACTGTATTAATCTAGATTGTGATAAGAAGCCGAATTCTAACCAGAGAAAAACTCAAAAGAAGAGGGATGGTAGGACCTTACCGGTGTTGCATGTGCAAGCATGAAGAAGAAACAACGAGCGACCTCTTGTATTCTTGCATGTTTGCGTCCACTATTTGGGATCAAGGGGACTCGATATTAAAGAATATATAACCGGGTTAGGAAAAACCCAGATAGGAATCTAAAAGAATGAACCAAAAACCCTTTTCAGAAACCCATCTTGAACCAATTATGGGAGACCTTCCCTCATTTCATGCTATAGGAAATACAAGGAGAGTGAAATTCTAGGACCTTCCAAGTAAAAGTCATGTCAACGAGAAGAATATGGGACATTGTCACAAACAAAATGCAAGAAACAATAAGATCAGAATCGTGGGAGAGCTTGGACTGGGAGGCCACGTAGGTGGAAGAAACCATTTTTAGGGCTTGGGGACTATTAGGACCCTCATAGTTGAATATTACTAGGAAAACCTAAGCCCGAGTGATGACAAGTGCAGAGAACTGGAATCATCCTCCCTACATTTTTTTAAATATCAACTTAGATGACGTGTCGAAGAGAAATTCAGGACCAATAGGTTAGGGGTGCATCATCCGGGATATCAGAGGAATCATGCTGGGTTTCAGGTATGGGTTCATTGGCTAGGAAACTAACAACGTGACATAGATAGAAGGTGTCTTACAGGTAATGGAAAGGGTTTAATGAAAATTATTGGACTCCCATAATTATCGAAGGAGACTCCCAAGTGGTGATCCAAATGGCCACAAAAATCCACAATGGAACCCAAAGTGCCTAGGTGGCGTAGTCGTGGAGGTTAGGAGGCCAACCGGAGAAGCTTAAAGAGGTCTAAGTATGGGGTTGGCATCCCTCTTTAACCACATTAGAAGACAAAGGAATAAGGTGGGAGACAGGTTGGTGAACCTCGAGACAAAAACCCATAGAACTGTCAAAGCGAAGTATTGGGGCGAGATGATGGATGAGATGGCTCGAGATAGCTGTGTAAATCTCACACTCCAAGAAATGTGTATTAGTAATGATATAGGTAGGGAAGGACACTAGGGGAGCTCGGATCAATAACTGGGAATGTGACTAGACAGGTGGTCGGGAGGTAAGTTCAGGTGACTGGCATGCAGGATTTAACTCCACTTTGATTCATTATCAGGAATCCATACTTTGGAAGGATCACCATACGTGCAGAAATGAATGGAAAAAATGGAAAATATGGGTGTCAATGTGGGATTTATTTGCTCTAGACCACAGACTGAACACATAGAATCATGGTATGTACTGTTCTTATCATGCTCCTAATAAGGAAAATTATGTTTAGGGAGATGATGGGTAACGAGGAAAATCACATAAGTCGTTTGTGCACTATTTCGTATGTAACGAGAGAGAGCGAGAAGTGGGTGTTGTGATATCTGGTAAAGTCTTAGTGAAGGTGTGCAAGACACTAAATGGAAGGCCAAAAAGGGAAATGAAATTGGATTTCAAGCCAAGAGGATGAGTCTAGGAGGGCTTAAATGGCCTAGAAGAAGGCCATGTGGGAATCTAGAATGGTTGAGCTCGTGTTTCCCAAAGAGATTCAATAGATGATATAGAGAAATAACTGTGGGATGTGCTAGATAGAGATATTCTCCATGAGGAGTGTCGAAAGGTAGGGGGATGGATCCTTGATCCTAGCCACAACAAAGGAAGACTAAGTCAGTATGAGAGGAGCGTGGCTCAATTTTGGGTTATGAAAAATCTCATCGGGCGGTTGGCTTGGGGCATGATGGGAGTTTGGTAGGCATGTGAGGCCATAATGGGTTATGATGGATGGGGTTGTTTTTCAACCGTGCTAAATCAGTCAGGTTGAGACTAGCCTGAAATGGAAGACTAGGACCTAGTTTGGATCAAGAAGGGTCAGCAATGGTGCGAAAACCAGTGAGAATGTAGTTCCCATGGGTAAATGGGGTTGGGTAAGGTTGACTTCTGACAATAGGAGTAGTCACTGGAATGGTAGGAATAGCCAGAAGGGATGTAGAAGGGCCAAATAACCCATGCATGAATGGAAGTATGGTATGAACCATGGTGGTTGGAGTGGGGCCACCACTAGTGGGTAGCGGACCAACAATAGTGTGGGCGGTGGCAAGGGAACCACTAGGACCAGGACCTGTAGGTCGACCAACATAAGGGATACCTGGCATGACGGGTGGAACTAACATAAGTCTACTATCAAATATCCCCCCTTATAAGGGGTTGGGAGGTACACCATCCACGGGGATAGATGGAGCAGTGAACAAGATAGGTTCATATTGGTAGGAATATGAATCGGACTTAGATGGAGTGTATGTCTCTAAAGGTGGTGAATGGAATCAAATATGGATCCGACGATGATGGTTCCAGGAGCCAAACTGAGGGGTATTCCCCCTAAGTCTATGTGAGTATCATGGTGGAGCAATGCTGACATGATGGTGTGCTGTGTAATGAATGGAGGGTCAAGAGTGTAAAACACAGGCTCAAAAATACAACCACAACTAAGTGTGCATAAGGAGAGCAGAAAAATGGTGGCCCATAGGCCAAAAAGAAAGCTCTAAAACTGAGCTGCAACAGTTTGTTATAGTAGGATATTCTACAAAAAGTGGCTAGAGAGCCAATAAGAAGCACTACATAGAAAGAAAATGATGCACTAACCTATGGGGTATAAGTGAAAGCAAACTCCTAGCTACAAGATGGAATCCCCTCACAAATTGTATCCTATGTTCGGTGATGAAATCCCAGTCAAAAAATACGAAATAGAAAAACAATAGGATAAGAGAATCCCACTATTGAGAGGGAACTTGGGTACAAGATCCCTAAATAGACTGGAAACTAGGCTACCTTGTTCATGACACCTCCATAGTTGTTTCCTGGCACTTCATC
Organism: Pseudotsuga menziesii; assembly: GCA_001517045.1. NCBI lineage: Eukaryota > Viridiplantae > Streptophyta > Pinopsida > Pinales > Pinaceae > Pseudotsuga > Pseudotsuga menziesii. The sequence continues at coordinate 3,683 of LPNX010801582.1, read as the reverse complement.
CCTTTGTTATTCGACACCCACTATGGCCCCGACATGTATGAGGAGGAATATGAAAGGTTATCCTTTGGTGTAGAATGGAGTGTGGTATTCCACCCCGACTTCTAGAACCCCTTCGTTGTGACATACTCCCGCAGAGCGGGGGGCCCTTCGACAGACTGGTTGTGGCAGTGTCAACAAGTATTAGAGGATTTTGTTACCCTAATGGACAAAAACTATGTGTCGGATGTAAGTGACAAATGGGTGTTATTTGGATGCCTATCCCCAGTGTCCTAACTTAATTGCAATATTTTTTTGGTCCTCAAATGAGGTTACAATGTTGGTTGAGTTAAATTAAATTTTAGGCTAGATTGGGGTCATGAACCAAGAGTTTTACTTTAGGGTGTGAGATGTGTGCACAAGTGGTGTGTAATGTCTGAACCTCAATGATCTCATTACCAAGATGTAAATGCAGATAAATAATAGTTAATGATAGTAAATAAAATGTACACAAGTAAATGAGCACATAAGGAACTTAACAGGTTGTAGGAAACACAGAGGGGGTCTCAACCACCAAGCTTGACTAAGCGAGATCACATACAAGGTGGATAGGACCACAAAATAAACCAGGGGGATATAAGTAATCAAACTGGGAAGAAAAAAATCAGGGAAGGGGTAGAACATAGATAGGGGGTCTGGAAAAGGGCCTTAAACACAAAAATGGATTGAAAAAGCTATAGGTTGCACCTATCGATGGAAAAAGTGTGATCGAGGTCTCACATAACTATCAAATAGTCATGATTAGGGAAGAAAATCAATAGATAGACTCATATCACACAAAACAGGGGGTTACGTGTGACAAGTCGCACAAAACTGGGTCACAGTAGCGACTAGGATCGCTCCGGAAGCCTGGACAAGTGTGATCTGGAGTTTTGGTATAGAAAAAAAGTGCAAGATGGGTCCCATATTTCTGCCGAATAGATATGATCCGACAAAAATTGAGGGTTTTTTGAGAAAACATTGCTGGCTTGGGTCGGGGAGGCAGGCACTGTGACAGGACTGATTCAGATCTGCCCTAGGGGGGAAGATATATGATGGTTGAAGGTACCCAAGTAGAAAAAACTAGTATAAACACCTACAAAAATAGAGATTCGAGGGGTTCGAGCCAACATAGTCGTTAAAACTGTAGTGGGGATTTTTCCCTTACTACATGCAAAAACACCTACCCTAGATCAACCAAACCATATGGTAGAAGTCATGGTGTGAGGGATTCCTCAAACTAGGCTTGCAATAATAAAAGACAACAATGACAATATTTTTATGTATATTTTTCTAACTAATAAACAAGAATAGGCATACCTTTCAATAATATGGGCCACTGCAGCCATTTGAGGGAATGGTCCATCAGCTCCATGGTCTGGTTCTCCATTCGTCTCCACTAATAGTTGTCAAAAAGGGTGAATGGATCCAAGAGGGTATGGAGAAAGCTCAACATACACTGTGGGAATGGATCCAACAGGGTATGGAGAAAGCTCAACATACATCATGGGAATGATATGGAAAAAATATGGGAACAATGGTGAAAGGTGAAAAGTGAAAATTTTATGGAATGACTGAATGTTTTTGGGAATCCTTTGTGGGCATTTCTTCACAATGTATTTATAGGATGATCCAATGTTTTTTAACCCATGGTATTTTATTGTGCATGGTATTTGTCCATGGTTTTTGACCCATTCTCTTTTTATGGGTTTTTTGTCTCTTCTGGAGAGAGTGGGGCTATGTCACAATAAATGCTCAACTTCCATGTATTTATGGGGGAAGGTATAATAATGTTTTGGACCATTTTTAATGGAATTTTAGTTGTGAAGGTCAAAATGAAGGGAATGATGGTGGGATTATGATGTATACTTATGGTTTGGACCATAAAGAGCTAGGTGAATATTTTTGGTGTTAACACAGCCTAGGTTTAGATTCCTTGTTCGTAAAAAAAACCCAAGATATCAACCTGATAGAGGAGATCTCCATCGATAACACCTGCTACGTAGATGAAGTCTCACTTGAGATATATTATGGTCAAAGTCTAGAACTAGGTTTCTGTATTTATGAGGGGGATTTCCTTATTACAACAAACCGGGGAATAAAATTCTATCACATACATTCATTCAAGAATACATCCTATTGATCCATCGACATATATGACAGTATGTAACATAAAGCATTAGTAGTCATTAACTAATATTCCATATGATCATAACACTAGATGAGTAACATATATACATAAGTTCATTCCCAACATATATGCTTGACACATTCATATCAAATCATTCAAAAAATATATGCATTTGAAATAAACACAATGAATAAATACACATAGACACAAGGTTTAATGTGGAAACCCATCCAGGAAAAACCACAAAGCTGCTCTTCATATGGCATGATGAATGGTTTAGAACCTTTCGTCTGCACAATCATCTTGTAAAATATTCTTTAGGTATTCTTTACATTTCATGTATTCTTTTCTCGTCTCATGCTCTCTGTTAGGTCTTTCTATCTTTTCTTGCTCTTCCTCTTCATCTTAATCATCGTCTATGAATATGCATGATATGTCATCGATACACAGCGGACAACACCGCTTGGATCGATGCTTCTATGCTTTTAAACTTCTTGATTTAATTGTTGACTAAGTCTAAATTTCTAGTCAACAGGTTGTATTTCTAATTTAACCCGTCCCATTACATCTAAAAATAGGCACTATCGATCCATATTACAATCATGCTTTATTTCCAAAAGAAATCTACCAGTCTAATAAACTCTTAACCAAAAATATGTTGAAATCTTCGTCTCGACCTGCTTTCTTCCTCTTTTGTTGCGGCTCAATCCATCGTGGTCTTTGCATATCCAATCTTAGAACCCACAATACATACCACACCCAACACAAGGACGACCCCCTTCTTTACTACACAATCCATCAGGAACCCCTTCCCTCTAGTTCTATTTAGGGTGGTGTTGGCAGTCAGCAACAACCCCTTCATTTTTCATTCAGATGAAGGGAGATCAGCTCTCTTTTAAAATTACAAAGGAATGCCTTCAGAATATTTGATTCTAAAGGTACTCTCAATTAGAGAAAAGTCAAATGACGTGTTAGAAGTTGATGAAAACAAATTCATAAACTTTGCAACTAGCAGCTGTCAGTTTAATAAGTCAGTTTCATAAATTTTTATACAATCGATTTAATCATTAAGTTAAATTTTTTTCGACTATATATGACTTAAGAAACTCGAAAGGATAGTATGCCATAGGAAACTCAACGAAACACATTTTGAGCTGAATATGGATGAGGTATTATGAGTTCTAAACTCCTATAACTAATGAATGACTTATTAAATTAAAACTTTATTAAAAGTAAAGTTCATATTTCATGTATGTTGGCACTTGGGCAGACCCGGGTTAATGCTTTTCTCGTCGCACCAACAAAAGACCCACTGTGTTGGCCCTTTCGGCAACAACCTGCGCGCAGGTTGCAGTCTCACCCGAAACAGCAATGGGGTGCTGCAGAATCAGGTTTCTGCATGCAGAGAGGGGGATTACTGTACCTTAATCTTTCTTAACAATTATTATTCCACTTCCTATTAACTTATCATTCATTCACATATAACTTCACAGCATAATAAACAAACCAAACTTGCATAACCCACTACAGGGAATCC